>JARACY010001963.1:0-49079 GCA_029255725.1 Scrobipalpa atriplicella
CGCTCAGATTTGCTATTTGCTATTTTGATAATGTATTAGAAAAAAATGAAAAGTAAAATTCAATATTACTTATTTGAATAATAAAACCGTAAACCGCAATCGGTATGTAATCTAGAGCCGACATCTAGACAGACATTAGGTTATTAAATAATATTGTTATCGAAATTATTAGTTTTGAGCTGAATTTCCTGTTTGGCAACCAAAAAGTTCACTATTTTTAGTTTTCATGTTGATTTTATTTGTGTATGGTATTTCCCGCATATTACTTCCTTAAGTTATACCTGTATAAATATTATAAAACTGTAGAATTTTCACAATTTACATCCTCATCCCCTTTGCAACATTGTTGCAAAGCAAAGCGTGCCCATCTTGCATTTTGGGTGCTTATGTTATAGTCAAACCTCGAAGCTCCGGCGCTCCTAGGTTTGACTAGTCAATCCTCAGGTCTGACTGATATGTTGTTATAGTCAAACCTCGAAGCTCCGACGCTCCTAGGTTTGACTAGTAAATCCTCAGGAGCCGTATTTTTGAATCACTCGAATCGAATTCGCATACGAAAGACCAACATTCGCATGGTAAATTGTATGAAAATTGCATGCGAAAGTTACTATTTCGTATGCGAATTAGAGTTCGAGTGGTTCAAAAATACGGCTCCAGGTCTGACTTAACTTAACCTAACCTAACCTACAGTCAGACCTGATGATTGACTAGTCAAACCTAGGAGCGCCGAAGCTTCGAGGTTTGACTATGACAGTTACACCTCTTCGTAGTATAATATTATATTTTTCGGGGAAAAGTCGCGCAAAATCGTTGAAAAAAAATGGAAACAAAGCTAGGAGAATTAAAATGTCACAATTTAATGGAATTGAACATTTGTACCAGTCATAAGACTCCTACGTAAAATTATAAAATTAGTTGAAACATTTTGTGTCCTGAATAATAAATCGATCGATCATTATCGAAGAAGAACAATGAGGGATTAAAGATACTTAAATGTAGCAATAAATTGTTGCCCACGCATATAAATACAGCCAAAACTTTTTTTAAATGTCTTATTATTACGTAGGTACTTACAAAAAGATAGTCCAACCAATTTAACTAATATTGTTGTCAATTTAGGTTGTCAAAAAATCAAATTATGTTTAGCGTTTAGGAATATTTCAGGAATAAAATAGAACCTACAAAAAATGTAAGAGAGTAAATTTAATTTGTCTCCCCATACGTAAAGTGGTAATTTTGTATTGGAAAGCCATTTAAAATATTTTTAAGCGATCCTTTATCTTTAATAGAACAGTTTATGGCACGCAATTTCATTAACACCCTGTATAAAACATCATCTCATTGATGTTTCCACGAAGCCTGTCAATGGAAACGAGCAGAACCGCGCGTCAGGTAACGTGTTAAGTTACATGCACGAGGCGATGATTCAATCGAGAAGATGCATTCAACCGAATAAAATATATTAAAACCGTCAGGGCCACACCCAGGGACATAGGCGTACCCAGGGGGGAACTTGGGTTCAAACCCCCCTGAAATCCCACCTAGGGTCCCAAGCACAACTCATGCAGTGCCAACGCGGACGAAAGAAGTTTTGATACTTACTTGGCTTATTTAAAAAACATAAATTTTCGTGCTCGCTTCGTTCGCGATATAGGTATGTTTTATTTTATCAGACTCTTCTGTGCCTTTTTTATACAAAAATGTCGAAAATTCACAATCGCTGCGCTCTTGGCCCCGAACCTAAACCATAACTATATACGCCCATACCCAGGGTTCATCGGGTCGTTGTTCGACTCGAATACCCACTCGATAAAAGGAAGACGGACGGGGTATGCAGAGTGACAACGGTCTAACGTCCTCGTCACACGCCACACGAATGTTGAAGGTAGTTTTGGATAGGACTCATATTATATCCTAGCCGTACCAGCCCCCGTAGCATGCAGCCGCGATAAGGCTGCGATAGCCATTTTATCACGGCTATCTGTCCGCACAGTAGGCAGATAGACACACTGCCAGCTATGGGCAGGGTGGGTCGTCAAAATAAACACTGAAATTCCAATTTCGTTCTTAAAGTCCATGTCAGTCAGTCAGTCAGTGCTAATAGATGCCTCCTCACCGTTTCTAGAAAGACAAACATGTCAGTGATTCCTCTGAAGGTGTCATCCATGTCTTGCCGATTATCTTTGTTAAGCCCACTTTGACATCTGTCACCCATCATTGATTGACGGAAGACCAAACAGTGGTTCCCATAAATATTATAGATAGGCTTAGAAAATAACTGATAGAAGTGACTTGCAAACATCTAAAATGTTTTATTGCTTTTAAATTAGGCCTAGAGGTGGTTTCCCAAAAAAGCCCGTTGTCAACTCGATTATTCACTTGATAGAATAGAAGAAGGTACTTTTGTTTTTATTTTCTATTTACCTAAAATAATGAATCATCCTGAAGAATGCCTGTGAAATCTTCCGCAGCGGACAGTATCGACCTTTGGAAATTATAGGTTTAGATAAATGATTCATAATTTTATTGTCTTAGAAAATAAAATTGAGGAAACTCTTTGGCACTGTATTTCAAACTAAATGAGTCCAGTCCATACCACAAAATTTCGAGTGATTTAAAACAAAAATTCACACTATTTTTAAATTCACATCGTCATTTCTACCTGACAAATATATTCCTCTTTCTATGCTCAATAAATCAAATGGAATCGATCGACAAATAAATTCAAGTGTACAACAATGGGACGGCTGACTCATGTCGTGACCTACTGAAATGGATTGCTGAACCCGCATGTCACTTCTACCTAATTCGTCGCTGATGTGATCTATTGCTATATTGTATAGTATAGGCAACATTGAGACTTGATTTAAGGAATGTGTGTAAAGAGGTGTAACTCATTAATTTAGAAAATGCTGTTGGTTAAATATTGATAAATAGATATTAGGTTAGGTAGTTAGCGAGAGAGCTAGAGCTAATTTAAAAGGGGTTTAAATGAATCTGATCCCAAATATCTATCTGTATTAAATTGACTCGATCTCACCTAGGTATCTTGGTTACATCCAGCCTAGATTTAGAAATAAAAGCGAACCTACAAAAAAAATAACATAACTTTTGTCTATTTGAATATTTTTACAAATCAGAGAACAGAATTACGAGCCACCTTTTGAAAAAAAAAAAAGATTTCCTCTCAAACCTTGGTAAGCCTCAATGACATGTTTACAAATGATGTAACATGATAACGTATCGCCACATTGATATCTTCATCAAATAAGATAAAGATATTAAACTCTCAAGCATAAGGAGAACGACTCTTTGATTTACTGCCTCCATGGTCTAGTGGTCTGTGTCTAGGGCTCTCGGTTCGGAAGGTCTGGGTTTGATTCTTACGGGGGAAACATAAAGTCAATGTAAAATAATTCATCATTAGTTAAGTCTTATTTTTTCAATTGGGTTAAGTTAAGACGATGAATTCCGTGCTTTGGAGGGCACGTTAAGCCGTCAGTTTAAACCAGTTCTGCCTGATATTATTCGTTACACAAACCATGTCAGAGGCTTACCAAGGTTTGAGAGGAAATCTTTTTTTTTTTTCAAAAGGTGGCTCGTAATTCTGTTCTCTGATTTGTAAAAATATTCAAATAGACAAAAGTTATGTTATTTTTTTTGTAGGTTCGCTTTTATTTCTAAATCTAGGCTGGATGTAACCAAGATACCTAGGTGAGATCGAGTCAATTTAATACAGATAGATATTTGGGATCAGATTCATTTAAACCCCTTTTAAATTAGCTCTAGCTCTCTCGCTAACTACCTAACCTAATATCTATTTATCAATATTTAACCAACAGCATTTTCTAAATTAATGAGTTACACCTCTTTACACACATTCCTTAAATCAAGTCTCAATGTTGCCTATACTATACAATATAGCAATAGATCACATCAGCGACGAATTAGGTAGAAGTGACATGCGGGTTCAGCAATCCATTTCAGTAGGTCACGACATGAGTCAGCCGTCCCATTGTTGTACACTTGAATTTATTTGTCGATCGATTCCATTTGATTTATTGAGCATAGAAAGAGGAATATATTTGTCAGGTAGAAATGACGATGTGAATTTAAAAATAGTGTGAATTTTTGTTTTAAATCACTCGAAATTTTGTGGTATGGACTGGACTCATTTAGTTTGAAATACAGTGCCAAAGAGTTTCCTCAATTTATTTTCTAAGACAATAAAATTATGAATCATTTATCTAAACCTATAATTTCCAAAGGTCGATACTGTCCGCTGCGGAAGATTTCACAGGCAATTCTTCAGGATGATTCATTATTTTAGGTAAATAGAAAATAAAAACAAAAGTACCTTCTTCTATTCTATCAAGTGAATAATCGAGTTGACAACGGGCTTTTTTGGGAAACCACCTCTAGGCCTAATTTAAAAGCAATAAAACATTTTAGATGTTTGCAAGTCACTTCTATCAGTTATTTTCTAAGCCTATCTATAATATTTATGGGAACCACTGTTTGGTCTTCCGTCAATCAATGATGGGTGACAGATGTCAAAGTGGGCTTAACAAAGATAATCGGCAAGACATGGATGACACCTTCAGAGGAATCACTGACATGTTTGTCTTTCTAGAAACGGTGAGGAGGCATCTATTAGCACTGACTGACTGACTGACATGGACTTTAAGAACGAAATTGGAATTTCAGTGTTTATTTTGACGACCCACCCTGCCCATAGCTGGCAGTGTGTCTATCTGCCTACTGTGCGGACAGATAGCCGTGATAAAATGGCTATCGCAGCCTTATCGCGGCTGCATGCTACGGGGGCTGGTACGGCTAGGATATAATATGAGTCCTATCCAAAACTACCTTCAACATTCGTGTGGCGTGTGACGAGGACGTTAGACCGTTGTCACTCTGCATACCCCGTCCGTCTTCCTTTTATCGAGTGGGTATTCGAGTCGAACAACGACCCGATGAACCCTGGGTATGGGCGTATATAGTTATGGTTTAGGTTCGGGGCCAAGAGCGCAGCGATTGTGAATTTTCGACATTTTTGTATAAAAAAGGCACAGAAGAGTCTGATAAAATAAAACATACCTATATCGCGAACGAAGCGAGCACGAAAATTTATGTTTTTTAAATAAGCCAAGTAAGTATCAAAACTTCTTTCGTCCGCGTTGGCACTGCATGAGTTGTGCTTGGGACCCTAGGTGGGATTTCAGGGGGGTTTGAACCCAAGTTCCCCCCTGGGTACGCCTATGTCCCTGGGTGTGGCCCTGACGGTTTTAATATATTTTATTCGGTTGAATGCATCTTCTCGATTGAATCATCGCCTCGTGCATGTAACTTAACACGTTACCTGACGCGCGGTTCTGCTCGTTTCCATTGACAGGCTTCGTGGAAACATCAATGAGATGATGTTTTATACAGGGTGTTAATGAAATTGCGTGCCATAAACTGTTCTATTAAAGATAAAGGATCGCTTAAAAATATTTTAAATGGCTTTCCAATACAAAATTACCACTTTACGTATGGGGAGACAAATTAAATTTACTCTCTTACATTTTTTGTAGGTTCTATTTTATTCCTGAAATATTCCTAAACGCTAAACATAATTTGATTTTTTGACAACCTAAATTGACAACAATATTAGTTAAATTGGTTGGACTATCTTTTTGTAAGTACCTACGTAATAATAAGACATTTAAAAAAAGTTTTGGCTGTATTTATATGCGTGGGCAACAATTTATTGCTACATTTAAGTATCTTTAATCCCTCATTGTTCTTCTTCGATAATGATCGATCGATTTATTATTCAGGACACAAAATGTTTCAACTAATTTTATAATTTTACGTAGGAGTCTTATGACTGGTACAAATGTTCAATTCCATTAAATTGTGACATTTTAATTCTCCTAGCTTTGTTTCCATTTTTTTTCAACGATTTTGCGCGACTTTTCCCCGAAAAATATAATATTATACTACGAAGAGGTGTAACTGTCATAGTCAAACCTCGAAGCTTCGGCGCTCCTAGGTTTGACTAGTCAATCATCAGGTCTGACTGTAGGTTAGGTTAGGTTAAGTTAAGTCAGACCTGGAGCCGTATTTTTGAACCACTCGAACTCTAATTCGCATACGAAATAGTAACTTTCGCATGCAATTTTCATACAATTTACCATGCGAATGTTGGTCTTTCGTATGCGAATTCGATTCGAGTGATTCAAAAATACGGCTCCTGAGGATTTACTAGTCAAACCTAGGAGCGTCGGAGCTTCGAGGTTTGACTATAACAACATATCAGTCAGACCTGAGGATTGACTAGTCAAACCTAGGAGCGCCGGAGCTTCGAGGTTTGACTATAACATAAGCACCCAAAATGCAAGATGGGCACGCTTTGCTTTGCAACAATGTTGCAAAGGGGATGAGGATGTAAATTGTGAAAATTCTACAGTTTTATAATATTTATACAGGTATAACTTAAGGAAGTAATATGCGGGAAATACCATACACAAATAAAATCAACATGAAAACTAAAAATAGTGAACTTTTTGGTTGCCAAACAGGAAATTCAGCTCAAAACTAATAATTTCGATAACAATATTATTTAATAACCTAATGTCTGTCTAGATGTCGGCTCTAGATTACATACCGATTGCGGTTTACGGTTTTATTATTCAAATAAGTAATATTGAATTTTACTTTTCATTTTTTTCTAATACATTATCAAAATAGCAAATAGCAAATCTGAGCATATTTATTTTTTACTTGTTCATCCTTAGATACCATATATCTGAGTACCTACTACGCAGACTTATATTATTGCCGAAATGTTTTTTTTATTCCAACTAAAATCATTATTTCATTTCACGACACTAGTAATAATTATAATAAGACTTTTGTTCTTCATTATAGATAGATCAAAGCAATAAAACTACTTATTATTTCGCTACTGTTGCTACACAGATGTTAAAGGTAGATAAGTGATATATCCACCTACGTCAAAATTATTAAATTGATCAATTCAATATATTTATACATACATACATACACAAATCACGCCTTTATCCCTAGAGGGGTAGGCAGAGCAAAAACGACATAAATAAAAGTCGTTCCGCCACGTCTGACAAGTTTTGAGGATTATTACAGATGAAAATGTATATTGCTATAGTGACAGGTTGTCAGCCCATCGCCTAATTACAATACTGAAACCCTCGGATCCCTTAGCTGATTTTTACAGCATGCCCGGGAGGACATGCAGCTGGCACATTCTATGTTTTTCTATCTCTCCCAGTCCAGCATGGAAGTAAATAAAAATAAAATATATTTATAAGATTTACATTTCAATGTCCTTTTATTTTAGTCAAAAGTTGAAAGTTTTTATTTAACGATTTTGTATAATAAAGACTTTATTGAGATTGTAATTTAATAAAAAAATATAACAAGTCAACAACACTCTACCTTTGATTAATTAACTAACTTACGAAGTGCAGAATAAAACGATTTTTGTCTTCCTGACTGTTTTGTAGGAAATGGTTTTTAACATGTTGTATTTTTTAAAGGTCAAAACCGGGTAATGTATTGGAGTATTTGTAACTGTATTTCTGACTTGTTTTTCTGCTGTCAATTTATATCTAAGTATTCTTAGGCTCGTATTTATAAAGCGATCTCAAGATTGAGAGCAATATTAAGTATGGATTTGACAGGTCGTTTTGTACAGAAATGACATTTCTGATACGAACTCAAACTCGCTGTCACTCTTGAGAGCTGATTAAAAATACGGGCCTTAGTAAAAGATCGGAAATCACATGAATAACTTCAACAAGGTTTTTACTAATTGGTGTATGTAAGTGAATAAAATAAAATACATTTATAGAGATAACATCTAATAAATTCAAACATGTGTCGTAACGTCTCATAAAAAGATAAAACCTTAAAGCACACGTGTCAATTATTTTTAAAAACACAGATAACATGTAAATTTAAATTTACGCTATAAAATAACTGTAAAATTATCATAAAGTTATCGATAAGCCATCGAGCACATCACTATAAAATGTCCATTCACAATCTTCGCGTATACAACAGGTGGCCGTAAAATGCATATTCGGATATGTCTGCTTATGTTAATTTGCGTTATATCAAAGCTTTTTGTAAAATAAGGGACTAGTAGGTCACTTGTGTAGAGTGTTTATTTTTCTACTATGGCATGTATTTATAAAGCGATTTCAAGATTAAGAGCAGTATTAAGTATGGATTTGACAGCCCGTTTTATACTGAAATGACAATTCTGCTACGAAGTCAAACTAGCTGTCACATTTGAGAGCTGATTTATAAATACGGGCCAAAAATTACATTTTATATGAGCTGTCATATCATCTTTATAGTAAAAACCATAATGTTGTTTTTAGGAACTATGCGTGAGTAACTCTAAGAATAATATAGCTAAAAATGTATCCTATCCTATCCTAATACAAATTATAAAAATGAGTTTCTTATTATTCTTTGATTTCAGGAAGATGATTATTACTGGCAGTAAAAACAGCTGAACGGATTGAAATAAAATTTGATACCCATAGTGTTATAACTTAAACTCTAGTTTTTACTGCAGGAAAATACCTAATCCTTACGGGAAGACCCATTTAGCCAAGGGTGAAACCACGGGGCAGAAAGCTAGTATTAGATAAATGAACCTAGGAATCACACTAAGCACTTAACTAATAAGTACCAGTTTCTTTAACTGCGGATATAAACGGCTCTATTATGTATTTATCCCATAAGGGTTAAGGTAACTGCTACGTCATCAAAATGTTATGCTTATTTACTTAACTGGACTAGTATAATGCTAATTATATTAAAACAACTGATAACCTTCATATAAATAGTGAGTACTTTATTTACTTTTATTTAGATGCGTTGTGTAAAGAATTTCAGAAAATTATTTTGTGTCCCATAAATAGAACTCAATACCTCCTCCGTATCAAATTAAGACAACAAAGCTCAGGCCATTAGACTATTGTTTTTTTTGGGTAATTTCCATACCTACTGCTATGGTTTTTATTTTTAGACGAGATAGCTAGCACCGCAAAACTAGGATTTCATTATAACAAGAAACACTGCTGTCTATTCTTTGTGACCGACAACGTACAGACTTACAGAAAGATTATTTCCTATATTTAATCAGTTTGGACGTTCAATCTAATCACACTTGATTTCTATTTCGAGCTACATAAATTTAGGGGCATTACATCCATGTTATTTAAGTATGTACAGCAAATCTTTCCTTAGCTTTATAATTTATTGAACTTTGAGCTATATGTCATCGGTAGAGAGTTGAAATTAAAGCAAGCAGTGAAGGGCGTAGGCTGATCTAGGGACATATAAATCTTCTGCGTCTGTCTAGGAAATCGCCAAACGAAGTACTCTCCTACATGCAGTGGTACTAAGAGTCACAATCTCACTCATCTGAAACTCCAAAACTATAGATAAATTCGATATGAGCTTATAAGTCCGTTATTTACCTATGTATTTTGTGTTCTTTTATTCAACACCAATTTATATGCATAGCTTGGTGAAATTGTTTGCACTGCTATGTTTCTTTCAAAGCTTGGAGGCCATGTATACTGCCATGCGACAATACAACTTTTCACGTGAGTAAGCCTTGATTTCTCACTAGCGTATCAAGGGGATACATAGTGAATAAGTATATGATACACGTTCTTTCTAGAAGTGAATCAGATGCTTGTAGCGATAGTTGGATAGAAACACAAGTCTGAAACGCGATATCTAAGCTTTCTCAGCATACCTACTGCTAATATAAAAGTTCCAAACATGTTCGGTTGGACTTTGGTCCCCTAATGACAACATCCGACCACTTTTTCCCATCCGTCATCACTCGCCCACTAGCTACAAATGCTTAATCGAGTGAGTGTGTTAGTCACTCAGAAAGTGAGTTAGGTGTGACTTAGCCTCCATTAGTACCACATCAGTCTGCATGTTGAAGGATCGTGGGCGGGCTCTGTATTTACAGGCACACACTTTCGTCGCCCGACGAGATGTCAGATCTGGTTAATTTGTGGGCCCGGCCTATACCAACATGGGCTGAATACGTCTGGGCTGTGACGTCATCGTTCACAATCGTATCTAGGGAGATTTATAGATAGGTGTAAACAAACCTGCTATGGAGTAGGTAGATCTGCCCGTATTTCTGTACTACTCATATTGTAAATGCTTTGGAATATACGGGGTGTAAGGGACAGCGTCCCGCAAACTGATAGGGGTTGCTCAGTCAACGAAACTGAACAACTATCACTGGGATGTTTTTTCAGGAAACGAAAAAAAAAATTTGCTTTTCCATACAAATTGTCTGATCGAGGTGGTCATTTTGTATGGGAAAGTAGATTTTTTTTTCATCTCCTGAAAGAATTTCCTGGTGCAAGTTGTTCAGTATCGTTGACTGAGCAACCCCTATCAGTTTGCGGGACGCTGTCCCTTACACCCTGTATGTTTTTTATATTTGAAATTTTACACACATTGGTGAATGAGATCCAATATGGAAGGACGAAAATTATTTTTTGTCATAATTTATTCAAAAATATTGGTTGAGCTAATCTACCAGAGGTTGCCGTTGTCACCTGTCTGCATTCACCCTGTAGATATTAATGATATATCAAAATAATAAAGCATGATTAAAAATATAGATAGTGAATTGTTAAACTCAAACAGGTAGACAACATTGAACTATCAATTGCTGTCTAACTTTAGCTTTTCCTATGAAAAAGCGTGGCGAAATCCCATAAACCGTTCAACCCTAGTAGACCCAGGAGTGTCAGAGTATGGTTTCAATTAATTATTAACCTCTGACTGTCAAAGCCTAATCCGTCTCCGACATTTGATGAGCATAAATATCAACCTTGACACGGTGACTCATTGCAGATTAAAATTTAAATTTATAATAAGGCAATACAAATTAAATTAGCCAGATTTATTATACTTACGTTTTTTTTAGGAAAAAATTTTATGAACTCAATACACAAATTCTGTTTTTTGGGACATGTTTTTATCCGTTTTTCATGCCGTTTTGTTGCAATTGAAACCTATTTCTATCTACTTATAGGTACTAAACTAATAAAACTAAAATAACATACGCAAAAGGACGTGGTCTGTGCCTACCCCCCTACGTTTCTATGTACGCACATAAGATTAAATATAACTTCAGGTATGAAAATAAAAAAAAAGGAAATGGTTTTCTGTCTCTACTACTGTAAACATTGTCAACTTTCTCGAGGGTCCTCTACACTACAATACTAGTCTGTTAGTAAGTGGCATTAGTTGGGTAAACATAGGCGCGTGCGCAACTACCGATGTGTGTGTGCAAATTGTACTACTTACCCTGTCCTGTTTATTTTGCCACTTGCTAAATCACCTTAAAAGATTTAAAAAATGCGCCTGAGTTATTGAAACCATTCAAAACTATAAATGTTTCAGTCGAATTCCGAGCATTCACAAAATGGTGGAAATTCATAAACTTGGACCAATTTGTAGTACCATAACGGAAATGATATTTACAATAATCTAAGAAATAATACACAAAACTAATATAAATCTTCAAATTAAATAGGTACAATTACAAAACCTAATCTAAGAGCCTGCCTCGCTGCGTACCTGACTCAAACGTTGACAAAATTAAGCTAAAAATTAAAAACGTTTTACGTAAAAAGTATAAATGTAGTAAAAAAAATGAAGTAGGTAAGTAAGTAAGTAGGTAATATTGAGGTAATATGAAAGACACTTTATAATTGTCTCATGTCTCCAGCTTATCAACTAACAACAGTAGTTTATTTTTATACGAACCGCGATATCTTTCAAATGAATTGTAATTAATGATCTTCGGGTAATATTTAGTATAATATATGTTGCGATAAGAATTACAATAACATTTTCAGAGTTCATCTTTTATACAAGAAGGTCAAATAAATAATGTAAAAGTGGACTGAATTTCCGACAATTGGTCAAGTTGAATGAATTCATAGAATTTCTTTTGAATGAAATTATCTTCGACTACTAATTACGAGAATTATGAGTCGTTTAATAGTTAAGTCAAAACAAAGTGATAAGATAATCTTTGGCCTAACATTTAGTTCTTTTTTGCGGTCCAGAGATTGCGAATCTGGTTTTAAAACAAGTGGCAATTTTACTTATTTTATTTTTTTATTTTATTTATTATGGAAAACCAATAGCTAATGTTACAAATTGCTTAATATCTAATAAAAATTGACAGCTAATTATAGTACCTACACACTGTAGTTCTGTGAGCATGTCAATCAATACCATAAAGTCAGTTGGCTATAGTTGGGCTATAGTAGGTCTGACGTCGTGACAATCAAACCTAGTTTTATAATCTAAAATCTATTTGACATTAAATATGACTATGAAACGTTATACAAAATAAGGTTCACGTGTGCTTGATTTATCCTGCTAGAGCCAAAATGATGAAGTAGGTACCTATTCATTCTTTTTTATATAAATACCTAATTCTACAGAAATTAAAACGTCATTGGAAAAGTTTTATCAAATCGACATGTAGGCAAGAATTCATGCATATTTACTGATAATAAACTAAAAACAAGTGCATTCGACCTTTAGCAACTTAAAATTGATTCGAATGACGTTTTTTAATTTGACGATTGAGAGTAAATTCAGTTTGAACATATCTACACCTTTCATAAGGAATTTGATTGCCGTATCTTATTATAGCCCAGCGCAACTATCCCATGTTTTGCATAATGCAAGCAATAAAACATTTTATGAATTTGTCTATAAAGCCTGAATTATTATTGCGCAAAGCTTTTACTAACGAAAGCTTCTCCCTTAAAGCTTTTGATGATGGATGATGAAAGTTGACCTCATCTTGAAATATCATCCATAAAAACCTAAATGAAATGTAGTTTAATGCATTTACGTCAAGTGAACTTTAGAAGTTAGTGATAAAACAGTAAATGCAGTTTCATTTTTCTTTACTGTACCATGTTCAGTTCAATGGGAACATATAGCACTGGCCCGTATTAATAATCAGCTCTTGAGGCTGACAGCAAGTTTGAGTTCGTATCAGAAATGTCATTTTAGTACAAAACGGCTTGTCAAATCCATACATAATATTGCTCTCAATCTTGAGATCGCTTTATAAATACGAGCCTGAGTACCGAACTTTAACAATGAGTTTGAATCCAAGTATGTTGCGTTCCATTTTTCTTTGGCATACCCCGAGTTTGGACTTATGAATGTCAGTCAAAAACCAGGTCTGTGCTCCGTAGGCAAAGATGGCAAGAATGCACATAATCCATATTCCCTAAGCTTGCGTTTTAGACTCAGAGACGAGGCATCATAATGTGTTCCATGCATTTTCAGTCTCAATAAACTTTATTATTTTAGATTTATTTTAACAGCTAGTTCCTACAATATAGTATCACTCTACAAAGGGAACAAGATTGTGTGTCGGGTCGCTGTAGCGGTGACCGGTTATAAAAAAGTTACGAGCTCCGCCTGTAGTTCGCGCCCGACAGAAATAAAAATCGCACGCCACATAGACGAGATGTCGTGCAAATGGATGTGGCAAACGTTTTGTTTACCAATAAAAAAAATTAAGACATGTGGTCTTCTTCTTAGCGAGTGGATTTTCGAGTCGGTCAACGACCCGATAAACATGATTTCAGCCTCTGACATGATTTCAGTAACGACCACTATCAAAGACAGCGACCGGTACCGACGGCTTAACGTGCCCTCCGAAGCACGGAATCCTTTTTCTTTTCGGACAATCAGGTGATTCAGCCTGCAATATCCTAACCAAACTAGGGAAAACCTCACAAAGTGATAAATTGACAAATATCAACTTTGTGTTCCCCCTGGGAATCGAACCCAGGACCTCCGGATCGTAAGCCCAAGGCTTAGACCACTAGACCACAGAGGTAGTTAAGATATGTGGTATGGTATGGTAACGAAATATTGTAGAAATAAAATTATAAGATGTTTTGTGGCTACGTCAAAGATCTTTGTCCAAGATTTACAGAACCGGTAAGTATTAAAATCAGTGTTTTTTACCATCGTAAACGTTTCTAAAATAAATCACTATTATTTTATTCTCCAATGTATCAAATAATAGTAAACTCTATGGAATATTCTCAAGTAAGTATTATTTAATTCAAAACCAATAACATATCCAGTCACGACTCCTCTGCAAGATTAACCAAATATTTTCTAAACGATTCATTAACTCTTGCATCGGGTCAGGTGTTTTCGCAATGCAAGAGTGTCGACATCTCAAGGCTTGAACAATTTAAAGCATCTCGTGTTTTGCAGAAAGCACAAGTAATGTACCTTCAATTTTAATATTATGATTATTTACTAAAAGTTATTTTTGAACTAAAGAATTTTCCAATGAAATAAAACGTGATCAAACTGCATCCCTTTAAAATACAAAATTTACAAGTACGTACATATTCCTAAAACACAACAAAATTTAATTTATTTTCATGCTATCCATGTTATTCTGGCACAGTTTTTAATTTGGTTATCATAAATGTGAGAAATATTTCCAAGAAAATCCATCACCAAATTGACGTTCAAAACATTTCCAGAAAACATTAATTCTTTCAATCACGCTAATGCGTTTCCTGATTTACAATAACTGAATCACCATAATGGACGCCCCGAAAAAATAACGCATACATACCGGGTGTAAGGGACAGCGTACCAGAAACTGATAGGGGTTGCTCAGTCAACGAAACTGAACAACTTTCACCAGGAAATTCTTTCAGGAAATGGGAAAGCCAATTTTTTTTTCCTTAAAGAATTTCCTGGTGAATGTATTTCAATGTCGTTGACTGAACAACCCCTATCAGCTTCTGGTACGATGTCCCTTACACCCAGTATACGAATCATCCACCTAAATGGCGGCCCCGAAAAAATAGCGCATCCACGCTTTCCATAATCTGTGCTCGATCTATTTATGTGGACGATCGCTTTCCCGGTTCAATTCGTGCAAGTTCAGGGAGACCAGACGAGGAAGTCGATATTTGGGGCAATGTGCCACAGTGGCACTGCAGACTGGTACATCGGGAACATCTGGTGGGATTAGCTGGAAAAACTGGCCAGTATTAAAAAAATGTATTATGGAAATAAAGAAAAACTGTAGAAGAATATTTTAAGAAATCGTGCCGGAAATTATAACTCTTTGGCATTGGTAGGTACCAAATAGAAATTACTAGAGGCTTTGAATTTCCGATTAGGTGGATGTCAAAGCAAAGAGTATTTAATAAGCAAATTGTGCGAATGCTCGTGTTGATGTAAAGAAGTATTAGAGGGGACATAGTTTCTTTGGGAATCCTTAAACAAAAGTGAAACTTTTCTTTAGCCACATGGTCTATTATTAGTTTAACAAACAACCAATCTTAAGTTTACATTGTAATGTAAACAATTGTTTCTTGTCCACTACGTTTGTGACTTATAACCCGGTTAGTTACGTCCAGAGAGGTTATGCTATAAAGTGTACAGATTTAGCTCTCGGTGGCTTTGCCCAATCATCGTCAGAGCTGGTGTAAGCACGTACGGCCCCGATCGTACATAGTTGCAGTTTATGGTGTCGAATGGGAACGCTATCCTAAAAAAAATCTCTTCTTAAGTACCAAAATTGAAGTGGAAATGATTTGTCTCCTTTTTCTTATCGACTGGGTCTTTAGTGTACAGATTTTGACGACGAACCTGATGAACCCGGGGTGTCAGGCTGTTTAAGCAGTTTAATAGCACACCCAAATAGACAGGCAAAGGAATATGGTGAAACAATGTCCTAGTGATGTTTTTTGTGTTGACTAAATTACTACTCACGGAAGTATAATTTGATTAAGGTGCCATCAGCAGATTGTTCGTGCCGCAACATCACTTTTTTCACAGAATTTTCACCTCGTTTGCTTATTTCGCTATGTATAATGCCAGCTTATATTCATGTATCTCGCTTTTATATCATAAAAGTTTTCATGTTTGAACGCAATTTATCATTATAATAATCGTGCTACCTATTGGACCCTTTTTTTCCCTTACGGCATTTATTACCGTCATATATATTTTTCTGCACGTCTATTGTTTCTATGTCTTTGGCGAAAAAAACAGACAGCATGAATGACTTCTAGTGCTAAAAATACTAGAAGTTATTTATCACCAGAAGTCTAGTAAAATGGTTTAAATTTAGGCCAAACGAGACACATTAACTTTGTAGTAGAAAGTGTACTGCGACGGGCAGTTTCATGTCAGGAAACGATCCAGAAAATTGATAAATACATGTTCATGTTTTCAGGTCATTTTAGTACTAAAAGTGAAGTCTAGTGAAACGGGATTCATGGCATAGAATAAATATGTTTATTACTGACTAAAACTGAAATACGGAGAAAATTATTTGTGTCTAAAGGTTATTGACGTAAAAATTAATCAGATGATTAATGAAAAAAAAAACGCATAGTTACTAACCTAGCCTATAATAATAAGCTAGCTATAGACGGTTTACTATGGGGATTTTTCAGTGATTTCTGTATAGAGGGGCATACGTTTTATTTATTTTAATAAAATAATTTTTATGTGCTTAAAATTGTCTTTTGCGGACCCATTATTTTGTTACAGATATCTGCATGCACATTACCTATGTAATAAAACTCCGAGAGGAAAAGTTTTATTAAATGTGTCTAGCAGAATACTCATAGTTTAACAAAATACTCAGATAAGTCGCTATAGCTTCCTCAATCTCAACGATATGCTTATCTAAACGTACTCCCGCTTCTATAAGGCATATCGTTACATCAAATTAGTAGTTATGACATGAAGATAGCACTTTTTTTACTAGTTCCTTGACTAAAAAAAAGTTTGAGCAGCTAGGTAACATTAATAAGGTACTCATCTTGTATTAAATGAGAATGAAATACTGTAATGGAGGTACGAGCCACTTGAATTTCAGTCAAATAATTAGGATCATTTCGCAAAGGAACTGTTCAATTGACAGGTTGTCAGTGTTTTGCCTAAATTATTTGGGCTAAGTATTTTAGCAAAACTGCCAGTAGAAAAAGCCAAGGATTCATTTAATTGCTTTCGTCAGTACACGAGACAAAAGGTGGTACTAGATTCTCAGTTTTTTTTAAACCCTTTTGACACTGGTTAAGAAATATACGTGGTGTGCGAAAGCTTATAATAATCTATGATGTACCAGGCCTGCATAATCTAGGGGCAACGTACAAGTCATGTTATAATGAGCTCGTGACTAAATATTAACCTGTTTGTCTCCGGTGGCTTCCATGTCAAGGATAGCCAGTTTGATTCCCGGTTCCGTAATGTCGACTCTGGGTGCGGGAGTTTTCTAATACGCGAGTATTTTGTGATGAAACGAAAGTAAATGATACTTGTTATTAAATCGATAGTGTGTTTGACATTTAATACGTAACTATTTTATGGAACCTGTAAGATCCTTTACGTTTAATTGGTACACTCGATTCAATTCAGAAAGTTTTTGTAGAGACTTTCAATTATTTAAGAAAAGCTCACTAGTTAAAGAAAAAAAATTGCATTGCTGCAGTTGAAGTGTTTTCTAGTAAAGATCTCAGTACACGTTTAGGTACGGTATACTCAGTTTAGTTGCGCACGATTCGATCTTACTTGTAGATCGAGATTACGAAACGAATCCACCGCGTTATGTAATACTGGAAGCTTTTTTTAATGCTAAAAGCGGTATAGTAGCGAAGTATAAACATTGCTTGAAAGCAAGCGGTTCTCAAATTATATTTTCTGATCATAGTGTTTATCTTAATTATGTTTCAAATTAAAAATACCTAGTTTGAGGATCTGTGTTATCGTTATCAGCTATACAAAGTAGGATAAAGGTATACATATTACCTACATCTTCTTCTTGTCGTGCAGGTTTCGAGTCGATCGAAACGATGAACCCTGGTATCAGAGTTTTTAAATCTCCTAATGTACAGGTAATATGCCTCTAATAATGTTGTTGTTATAAAAACTCTAGTACTTGTTTCACAATTTTACTAATATATACCAATATTACCGCCTCTAATACCTTCATTAGGTATAGCTTCTAAAAACACAAGTAGCACAAAAAAAAAATATGAATTAGAAACTAAACATCTGCCATTAGCCTCTTTTGATGATGATTACTTGCGTATTTTTTGTTGGCATAACTCTTTCTGACCTTGACTATGGCACCGACATCTACAACAATGGAAATATCTCTATCAAGGACGTACCACTTTGGAAGCACGTGACTATAATGTAGTTAAGCTTATTATTAGTTATAAAAAATACGTACATTTGCCCGACAATTGAATATATTGAGGTTGAAATTGTCCATATTGCATTCATATACTGCCTCAAAGTTTTTTATAATTATTGGCGAACACAAACTCAGGTACCAGTAGCATAAGCCTAAAACAATGGCGAAGTTCAAGCAAGTTCACGAGCGTTGAATACCTTGTTAGGTACAGCAAACCCATAGTTAGAATCTAATAGTCCCAAACATTGTACATACAGTTCTGACTCTATCTGTTGATGTATCGGGGTTTTGGTCTTATGCATATGCAAACTCAAGTACCAGGTTTACATAAGCCCACAACAGTGACGAAGGCCAACCAAGTTCACGTGCGTTCGATACCTTGAAAAATTGTTCATGTTACATCAACCCCATAGTGTCCAAAAATGTACGTACATGCTCTGACTCTATCGATGTATTGGTCTTATTGTTTTTTATAAGTATTGGCGAGCAAACTCAAGTACCAGGATTACATAAGCCCACAACAGTGGCGAAGGCCAACCAAGTTCACGTGCGTTCAATGCCCGTTTATCATTACCATTGAATGGCGCGATCGTTACATTAAAATGGCTGCGGATAAAGGATAAGCTGTTGTGTTCTGGAATTTTATGGTAGCCGATTGATTAGGTACATAAAGGTTAATGGTGTATGACTGTGAAGAGGTCTTCAAGCAAATAAACGGAAAATCAAAAGTACCACAAGATGAAGCAGAGTTTAATGAAAATTTACGTCGTTTGCGTAGAATTCAACAATACATTAGGAATTTTAGATTAAAAACATAATTATAGTTAACGAATCAGAAAAGCACTCAAGCTCAACAGTTTATTTATTTACATGTAAATATGAATGTAATAAGACGAATGAAAGTTGAAGAATTATGAATAGAAGGAAGACTAAGAAGCTATAAAGATTAGTAAACAATGTTATTTCCGATATGATGAAGATAATCAGATCTGGATGCGAACCATACCTAATGATGACATACTAGTCGTTTAAAAAATGACGCAAAATCGCCAAGAGTGGCGCAAGAATATCAGGAGAGCCAACCCCAAATAGGAAAATAGCCAGGAATTTGATTGATTGATGAAAATAATCAGAATCTCCAAGGTCTAAGGTACAAAACCTTCACCTTGCCAGAGTTCAGGGCTAGAGTCCAGTCCACAAGTAACTACATTATCGCTGAGTTTAGCACTTTAATTATCACAGTTTATCATTCTGCCACTGATGGGTGCTAGATATGAAGGCACCTATTTCTCAACTCATGAATTGGTGATGATGATGAACTGGAAGGAAAGTTTTCGTTATTGCTGGATTTCAAACTTAATAACATAAATAAAAGAAAAATATTTTTTTCTCAACATGCAATAGTAACTATTGAATTGGAACTGAAATGGAACTGCCAATGTAAAGAAGGAGATTGTTGTGGCAGAGGCATAGCTTATGTCTAGCAAAGGACAGATAAAAGCTGATGATGATGTAGGTAATGCTTTACCTGTGCACGACATTAGGACATGTGCATTGTGCACTTATCACAGTGCCATAACAGGCATCTTCTGGGTTTGCTCGCTCCATCGTCGACTCTGTCACGGTCATTCATGAACTTTGTGTCTAGAGTCAAGAGCAAACCCATTTCAAGAAAAAAAAAAACATTATCTCTTAATTCAAATGCATTATCTGCTTTTGATTTCTGTAAACCATCCAATAAAACAAAATTCCTTGATTAGGATCACTCAGCCCAGCTATATTTACGATGGAGTGCGTGTCGAAACACATGTTTACTTGAAATTATCACTGGAAGATTTCCAGAGATAAACCTTACGAGAAGGCCGATTGGGAAATCTTTTACATTTGTATATTTTCTTTTTATATTTTATTTGAAGCGATAATCATCCCGTTATCTTAGGTTCTATTTCAGACAAAATTTAATTAGAATCCGTGCAGTGGTTGAAGTCTTATTGAGTAACAAATATCCAAACTTTGGCATTAACACCATAACTGGGATTTGGTACATTACATAAGTATTAATATTTTGACCCAGATTAGGTAGCCGACCCCGTGAAATACGCGAAAAGGCTAGGGAGATGATGATAATGATGATCTTTTGACCCAAAGCAGAAGTAGAGTTAATAATTATAGGGTCACAATCACAAAGTTGTATCCAAGAGATGGCTTCAACTTTTTATAATATTGCGACTTTGCTAACAGATTTGCAATGTTTACCTAAACTAGTAAGGTTTGATTCTCATAGGATAAATGGCATCCACATTGACTTGCAATGACCATTACCAATTAAATTATGTTTATGTCTACTAAGAAAACAATGGAATGCAGCAATACAGTTGACGAAATTCATACCAAGCAGCATTAATTCCTGTCAGTATACAATTAAACCGCTGGAGTATTTTGCTGTTGGTAGCGAGCCAAGTAGCTTCATTAAAGGAATAGATAAGACTATTACAGTCGCTACAGAATTACTTCGGATTGTTGCTATACAAGTTTTATTTAAAACATATAATAAAAAAGTACAATATCTAATTGAAAAGATGTGTCTATGATATTATAAGAAATTACTTATAGGAAACCATAAATTTTCTGGTATTTGAGAATTTGTTACCCCTAAAAAAGGTTTCCTCCTGTTTTAGAGTAAGATCTTTCCGGAGAGAGGCCTTTGCCCAGCAGTGGGACACTAACGGCTAGACAAGACAAGACCTGTCACTAAGGACTATCTATATGGAAACCGATGCTTCCGTAATTTTCCAACCTACAACATTTTTTAACAATTTCAACATCTTGAAATTCTATTCTTGTAATCTGAGATAGCGGGTGAACGCCCTCGTCTTTTAAAACGTGCTAATTTCTACTGTTGTCATTATTTAGCACCGAGTGCCTCACTAGGCCACTTTTATGGAGCTTCGAGGTCACCAATTGTTCCAGTGGTTGTACAACTTTTCACTTTTACACCGTCCGTAGTTTCTTTTATTTCGAACTGTGGAAAATGGAAATTGTGTGTCTTTTGTAGTAGTAGAATTGGGTACTTGACTGGGTAGCTTAAAAAATTCAAAACGTTTATACTTAAAACTAATGGCTAAAAATATTGTGGATTTCATTCATCATTTAAAAAAAAATGCACATTTAGATTTTAATAATCGAATTAAAAGTATATAAGTTATTGATTTGATTAGTAAATATTTACTAAAATGTGACGTCATAATTTACTATTTTCATACAAAAAAGCGTTATTGACATTTCATAAAAAGTTGCTGATTTGACTAGTTGGAAAGTAGCCAATTATTTTAGACTTGTTGTATTGCTGCGTAATATATTATTTCTATTATAGAACTTATAGGATTGTATCCAATCAATATGTGGTAATATTTAATAGATATCTTTGTGTTAAAATTTTTGTTTTAAAATTTAACTACAAGAACTTTTAAAAACAGATATAAATGTCAATAATACGAGTATTAAGTATGATATATTTTTATGTCAAATATATTTTTTTTCTTTTAAGTATGACTCTCCATTTTCCTAAGTAGGTACAACATTTTTATTTATTTTCTTAACGCTCTATGTTCTTTCATAAATTCTCGGTCATTATAGTAACTAAGTTTCTATGTAAACAAAGCAATAATAAAAATGTTGTTTGAAAATAAAATTTGCTATAAATTAGAATATACATGATAAAAAATACAATCTACTAAATTTTGGTCATAGATAGAATATGAGAATTGAGAAATTCCAATTACAACTATACATACATAATACACATCAGTACCGAATGTACAAACCCATAATATCAACATTTTCTAACATTTCGTATTGAAATAGGTCAAGCAGAAAAATAAACATCTCCTCATAAAGAATTACAGGTCTAAATTAAAATACCTATATCAGTATTTTAAATTAATTTAGGTTTCGTACTTTCATTGATAATAATTTTAAATCTTTTATCTTTTCTCAACCATAGTTTCAATTACGTAGCTCTTTCTTTCTGAACCATCCTGTGTTACTCAGGAAACCCAACTAGCTGTCTAAGGTCCGTATTTATAATCAGCACTCAAGAGTGACAGCTAGTTTGAGTTCGTATCAGAAATGTCATTGCAGTACAAAACGACCTGTCAAATCCAGACTTAATATTTCTCTCAATCTTGAGATCGCTTCATAAATACGAGCCTAAGAGTGCCATATATCGCCATTATATTGCTATTAATTCGGTGGCCTCACCTACTAAAGAGGCTGTTTATATCAATTAAATTGTCGTTGGTAATTTTCGCGCCCGTCGTGAGAACAGCACGGCCTACTGCTCGGGTCAGATGCGTCATGGTGTGACGTGGCCCTTATTTTAGGATAGTTTAATTATTGGCGTTGATACTTGATTTTGATTACTGTGGTGATAGTGCAAGGTCACAGTTGATTGGTTAAATAATTCTTCTGGGTAAGCTCGATTCTCAGTCACCACTGATTTTAACTAAAATGATGAGCAAATCCTTTGCTAACAAAATTTCCAAATGTTTTTTTTTTTCAATTTTAAAACGAAAAAATACACAAAATGCTCATCTTATCTACAATTTTGTTGTATGGAGTAGGCAAAAAAAATCAGGCTGAAATTTTTCTAGAAAGTTGTTTGATATCATTAGCCAGCCCCCTACATAAATACGTAGGAACAATCAACCATGGCTTTAATCTTCCGAAATGATACGCAAACTCTTATATACGCAGTTTCGTCGTCCTTCAACTGCGCGCGCGCAAGTTCACGGTTAGGGTTCTCTTTATGGCACGCGTTCGTTTAAAACAGTCGTTGATATCAGAAATAAAAGAGATATGGTAGTGCTGCTGGTGTAAGATAATACTGGCCACTGAGACTAATAAATTCTTCTTTTTTAGAACTCAAAAAATGAAAAGAGAAGAAGACTATGAATGTATTCGACTTAGTGGCCAGTATCAGACTAAATCTGATGTTATACCACTTTTTAACAACGCCGCCGCCGTCATGGAAGATCGAACGAAACCCATTAGTTTGAGGAAGCACAGAATCGGGAAAAAATAAAAAAAGTGCATATACCCACAGGTCTCCATACAAAATTGTAGATGAGGTGAGCATTTTTGTAAGGAGAGTGCAATTTTTTTTTAGCTGAACTTTAAAGTTGTTAAAATATGTGTGCATCAGCCAATCTTCCTAACATATCCCTCTTATTTCTAAACTCTACGTGCCGTATTGACGTAATCCCGTTTGAGCCCACTGGACGTCCACATAAAATATTTACGCTCGTACAATCTCGCCGATCCAATTTGCAAAACGTATCGAGATGGGCTTCTGAACTGGCGAGACGATTGGCGAATGTTCCGTATGATTATACGCAGGTAGGGATGTGAAAAAATTAAAGATTATTACAAAAAATATTAGAAAATAATCGGGTTTTAATGATTAATTTGAGTTCAAGAAAAATACCGATTATGATTCTAAAATATTTTTAATAATCCAAACATTTAAGAAGAAAAAGTCGATTAATCGAAATCGTTGTATTGATTTCTTCTCCTCCGAATTGGATCTTATATCGCAGCACCACTATCTAGATCTAATTTACAATTTGACACTCTTGCGGTATGGAAAATTTTTAAAGTAACTACTCTACTCTACTATAAGAAATTGAAATACTGTAAAAAAAAAAACAATTCTTTGAAAATTATTTTTTCTTATAAATAATCGTTTCTTTTTAAAACGATTAATAATCCGCAAGAATAAATCGATTATTATTATTAAATCGATTTTATTTGAAAGTCCGATCCCTATACGACGGTCGTAAACTGGCGGGATTTGTGGTGGGTCTGAGGTTGAGCAATTCTGTTTGTCGGGTTTAGAAATTGTGTGATGGTGTTATATTAGGATAGCCTGGTTGTTGACTCACTAATGCTTGTACTAATATGAAAGTGAGTTTGGTCTGAGATTTGAGCCTTCTTTTTTCTTTGCACCTCTTTTTATGGGATTTCCTAATCTTCTACGTTTTTTACTTGTGCAAAAAGAAGTTTGTCAAGTCCAGAAGTTGGTCGGTTCAGAGATCTCTTTATAAATATTTCTTATTAGAATGATTCACGGTAAAAATATTTGCTACATACACACATATAATCACGCCTTTATCCCTAATCGGGTAGGCAGAGCGTAAACGACCTAAACAAAGGTCGCCACGTCTGACAAATTTTGAGGGTTATTCCAAATTGATTTGTACCTATATTGCTATAGTGACAGGTTGTCAGCTACTGAAACCCTCGAATCCCTGAGCTGGTTTTTACAGCATGCCCGGGAGGAGATGCAGCTAACACATTCTATGTTTTTCTATCACTTACAGTCCAGCATAGAAGTAAATTTCATGTTTGCTTATTGAATATGTCACGAAATTTCCTTCATCGTCTAGTTAGAGGCCTATAATGTATTCCTTCGACCTTGCCAGTACAAATCTAACTAATTGCTGTAATACAAACAAATTGATTCACTATTTACCAGATTTACTGCTTGGTAAAATGGGAGTGGCAACATAAACCGACAAATGCCAAATTTTAGTACCGATGCGACCTTAACATTGAATAGATAAAAACGTACCTTGAAGGTGTGGCCTACAGTGAAGATTTCGCTGATCGCTCAGTCTACATACTGAAGCTGAAATAATAATTTTTTTGACTGTCAAAAGTGGCGATTGTCTTATACAGGGTGGTAATACAGTTTTTTATATTACTTTTAAGGTCAGTTAAAGTGGATATTTTTCATGATTATTTCACGTTTTTAGAGCCAAAAACTATCCAAAACAAATTTGCCGTTTCTTGACAAGATGTCTGATACGAAATAACTGTGAAAATCAGCTCTAAAAATAAATTATAGCAAAAAAAATCCTGTAGAAGTAGAATGGGTTAGAGCAATAAAAGTAATCTTCTAACTTACATACATACATATAATCACGCCTGTATCCCTAATGGGGTAGGCAGAGCGTAAACAACCTAAACAAAGGTCGTTTCGCCACGTCTGACAAGTTTTGAGGGTTGTTTAAGATAGATCTGTATATTGCTGTAGTGACAGGTTGTTAGCCCATCGCCTAAATTACAATACTGAAGTCCTCGAATCCCTTAGCTGGTTTTTACAGCATGCCCGGGAGGAGATGCAGCTGGCACATTCTATGTTTTTCTATCGCTCCCAGTCCAGCATGGAAGAATCTAACTTATTTTTAGTCAATTCTTGTACCTAATCAGAGTTGATACTTTCTGAGTTGGAAACTTCCTCTCCTCATAGTAGATGATGATCTACAGGATACTTCTAAACAACGACAATGACGGAAATTAGCACATCTCTACACGCAGGTCATTCACCTCATCTAGACCGAAGTTAGGTCCGCTAAACAGTAGAATACTAGACAGATACAGGTTTAATTAATAAATTCGTACGTATTTATCTAAAAGACACAGTTTGCAAAAAAGGCTCCATACAAGGCAATAATACTGCGTATTGAAATTTTAAGTGATGCGTTGAATACTCTACAATATCAAAATGAAATATATTTTTTCAAACTTTTTTACATATAAATAGAACTTCTTTTGTTTAATGTTGAATCATAATTTGAATGCTTCTTATTTTAATACTTTGAACTCAAAACACAGTAAAATATGTGTGAACTCTAGAAATTTAATTCAAAGATATTTCAGACACATTTAAATTTGCACAAAAATACAATTTACTAAATGTGTTTCACGTACTATGTTAAGAAGTTCAACTGTGAATCAACTGATTTAAAATTTAAATCCAACTCAATTCAGCTCCAGACATTATAATGTCTGATTAGATTGTCTAGCATTTTATACATTAAAATAGTATAAAATAAATCAGATATACTTTATTCTTCAAAGCAATATTTTATCTGCATCTTTTTTAATATAAAATAAATATTTACACCTATCTTTCGTTCCAAGAACACGCGGTATATGACATGACCTCAAGCTTTTTGATCGCCTAAAATAGCGACAAGTTATCTTTTGTTTATTTTTAAATATTGTTTTATCAATGTTAGAACAAAAAAAAAAGTTGTAGAATAAATTAGAGATGAAACGGATAGCTGTTTGGCTGGATACCGGATATCCGGCCTACTGTAAAGCCGGATAACCGGATATTTAAATAATGTGTTGGTAAATAAATAATGAATAATTGAGTACCTCTTAAGCTATCCAAAAGTTTAGGTAAATACATTAAAATATAATAGTAAATAGGTATATAGTAGTAAATATAGTGTACTAAATAGGTATTTAGGAAATCATTCATTTAAAAATGAAAATTAACATGAATACATAAAGTTTTTTTTTATTTAACATGAGAGTTACGTACTCATAATATTTATTTAAATGCCAGTTCACATTTCTAAGAACACATAGTTCCAATGCAGTTTTTCATTTTAGGATGCCATTTACACGGAATCGTATATTACAGTCATCACTCGCATCAAATGTCACAGTTCATATTACGTAAAAGATAATCAATTGTCACCAGAGGCATGATTACGTGTCTAAATGATATACCTACTTATCAACAGTCAATATTTTGTACTATAAATGTATAGTCACTATATAAAAAACTTAGTGTAGAAGTAAAATTTTACAAATATCGAATGTCGTGATCATGAAATCCATAAAAAATGCTCCTTAAACTCATCAATCAACATTTGTCGTAAGATTTATGATAATTGCAAGAAGTAAAGTACATACATTTGAGTTGTAAACGTAGGTTGTATAAGCAAATGTTGATTCGTTGTTCTGCGAAAAGAGATCAAAATGAAGATCGTCATATTCTCCGTCAAGAGTTCGTTACGTATTCTATTTGTCTATTTCGAAACTTTTCGATACTTAATCAGACAAATTGTGGAGCGATTTTTAACATCACATTATTCAGCAAAATACACCTACGTTGCGACACACTTACCAATTGAGTTTTATTTGATTATCGATCTAAATTATAACATAATATAACACATTATTCAATAGAGTATTTATTAGTTGAGCAAGAACAAGTTCTGCTCTCAAAAGTTGGAAGAAACTTCTGTAGGTCTGCTGTAAGAAATTTCTTTTTAGAGATAAGCAGTGCCTGTTGTGTCTGTGTTTCCTATGTATTTTGTCCTTTGTATCTTTCTGTGTACAATAAATGGTTAAATAAATAATAAATAAGAAATTGTTGCTTAGCAATAAGGCCTCTTTAATTGCAAAATTTAATATACAACTATACTTAACGTATGTAAAAACATTTTGTTCATAAATAATATTCTATTCTTCAAAATATACGCGAATAACCCTGGTACAAAGTGTGCTAAACAATTTATTAAATAACCAATACGTAGCTAATACTAATTAAATAATAATATACGTAATAGGTACGTTAACCTTTACGATAAATTATATCATAATGAGACATTTTGTATTCAGTATTCCTGTTTTGTTAATAATTACCGAATTCCTAATTCTATAATTAGTGGATTCTTATCTTGTTTCTGTCGCTAAATAAAACACCTGATGTCTGTGTTAATAAGAACGGTATTTCCAAAATTTTACACTACAAAAATAATATAATCTACTTCAATATCTTTTTTTAGAATTAAACTTGAATATGTAACTATTAACACTTGTGATAATCTAGTTTAAAAATGGTTTTTGTCAGTGTTGATAAATTAATAATTTTTCTTGCAGTTTCTAAAAACTCACTTTTTTAATCACTTAAAAAATAGCCGCCAAAATACGACACATTTACTATAAACTACTACATTATATTAAGTGTAGATACTTGTACCTACTAAAGTGATCGTATATAGTAAGGAAATAAAGAAACCACTTAGCATAGTGAAATATATACCTACTTGAGTGAAATTTACTCAAGTGTTGCTCTATAAAAGTACAAGTAAATTAATAGTAGAGTCCTAGAGTAAATTGACTCGCCTTTTGCTAAGCTTGGGAAATTGGGTTAAATCTTAGGCTTGTATTTATAAAGCGATCTCAAGATTGAGAGCAATATTAAGTATGGATTTGACAGATCGTTTTGTACTGAAATGACATTTTTAATACGGACTCAAACTTGCTGTCGCTCTTGAGAGCTGATTATAAATACGGGCCTTATTTACCTACTATTACTATCGGTACATCATTTACAGTCGATACTGTGTCTCTATATAACATCTTTTTTTATTAGTTATCTGTAAATACTTTACTTACTGTATTGTAAACTAAAACTAGGTACCTACTTATCGTTATTTATAGTTAATGTTGCTTATTTGAATCATGGGTACACATTTTCCCTAAATATTATACCCAGGAGCAAATGTAAAGAATATAGGAATGTAAAAAAATTGCTGATCAAAATACCTAAACCGCTTTACGCTGGAAATATAGGTATTTATATACAATCACTACGCGCGAAAATAGTTCGATACCGCTCGGAAATAACCTCAAAATGTGTGAATATAACTGAGTATATTACTTACTGGTGTCAGAGATCCATGTCTGCGTCCAGACAGCCTGCAGACGAACTTCAGTCGGTAAAAAGTGAAATTTCTTCGCTAATATATTCACTTGGTGGAAAACGTGGGTTAGATACACGACACCGGCCGGTTCGCGGCTTATAATATCCAACACGTGTTTTATGTGTTACAAATTATGGAACAATATTCAGTGTGATTATATTATAGACAGTTCGATGGTTCGTTTGTGTCGTGTGTGTCGTAGGGTGCGGTGATCGTGCGGCAGGCGGCGCGGAGGAGCGCACGGCGCGACGTCTTGCGGGCCACTGGCTGCGCGCGCGCACTATACCGCCGATCGCTCAACAACTCTTCCAATTTTAAAATATCGAACACTTGCGTACGCTTTTCCGAGACCATACGCATACTGGGTGTAAGATTTGGGCCTCCTATACAAAATTACTCGAGCCGCTGTGTCAATTTGTAGGTATAGGGCCAATTCTTCTAGGGTTCCGTACCCAAAGGGTAAAAACTCACTGTCCGTTTATCCGTCTATCTATCACCAGCCTGTACCTCATGAATCGAGATTTCTAGACAGTTGAAATTTTCGCAGATGATGTATTTCTGTTGCCGCTATTTAACAAAAAATACTAAATTAAAACAGATAAACATCTCCATACAAAAAAATCGTGTTTCTTTTTAGCACTTTTCGTTCCATTTTTACAGAGGTTGTATCTCATGAATCGTAATAGGTAGAGATTTCAGATTATCCCCGACTTGTTATGTGTCTTTAACAACAAATACATAACTGATATAAAAAGATAAAGGATAATACAAAATTATCTTTTTATCATAATAATGGGCAGTTTGTACGCAACCCTTCATAAGCTAGTCCGAATCGCACTTGACCGGTTTATTTTTTATATTTCGACCTATGTTCTTTGGGGAAAGTTGTTCAGTTTCAGTTTACACCCTGAAGTTTGGCCAACAAATTTTTTACACCCTGTATACCTGGGCGTACATAAACGGGCGCGGTCCGCAGTCGAGTTTAAATACAATGTGCAATTAGCCTTATATTTACAGACGGTACAAGGTTTGGGCTTGCAAAGTACGTCTGTCGTTAGGAACTGTTGCGTGAGAGTACATCTATACCGGGTGTAAGGGACAGTGTATCAGAAACTGATAGAGGTTGCTCAGTAAACGAACAACTTTCACCGGGAATGTTTTTCAGGAAATGAAAATCTTTTTGGTGTTTCCATACGAATTGTCTGTTCTAGGTGGTCACTTTGTTTTTTTTTTTCATTATTTCTTGAAATAATTTCCTTGTGAAAGTTGTTCAGTTTCGTTGACTGAGCAACCCCTATTCAGTTTCTGGTACGCTGTCCCTTACACCCCGTATATTTAAATGTAAGTACTCTGTGGAGTACATCTAATCTACCATGGCTTGGCTTGACTATTCTGGGAGAGTGCTTTTTGCCCGAGAGTTGGAAAGAGGAAGTTAGGAAGTTGTAGCGAACATTATCCTAAAATTATAGGCAAGAATTTAGGATATTTCCTAACGTCTTCCTTAAGTCTGACAGAGAAATAGTTAGGTATACCTACATTTAAATTTCTGACAATACTTCACACAATATTTCCCGTTTTTCTCAATCGTTTTCATTTATATCACACACGGTCTGGATTTTATGATAATGATCATGAGTCATATCATTTTCTTTTATCACAAACCAACCAAACCACTAGCAAAAGAATAATAAATCTAATAACTTCATTAGTAACAAAATTGTATAGAAGACAAGTAGAGATATCCACAGTGGCCGTATACCATCATCCGAAGGTCGGCGCCAGTAGTGATGTCACCACCATTCATCACCACCACCAGACGAAGGACCATCAATCTGTGTTGCTGAAAAAATCCTCCATTTTTAGGAGTTTTAATTCTTTTTGTTTAATTTTGTCAAACGCGGAGGAAATGTATCGACTCGAGCAGTTGAAATTTGGACTACCCCATAAGAGATATAGATATATTCATTGTACATATAGTCACGTGCGTATCCCCTAAGGGGTAGGCAGGGCATCACCATACGGGTTTACGCAACACCTGGCAATGTTTTTTTAAAAAGAACGAACTGTGTATTGTTACCATTTCGCCTAAATTTCAAATCACTGAAACCCTTGCGTGAAAGATTTTTCATTTAGGAAATGATGTCATGTTGTGAGTTATTGTGAGTGATGGTGAGCACTTGTAGGGCGGGACGGAAGCGGCGGCCCTTACAACACGTGTTTAGATCTACCAACAGTACCAACGACACATATTTACACAATATTATAATTCAACACACTCGCGGCGTTAATATTTGTACGAAGTCATTTATTTTTAAAACAGCGTGTGAGTCAATTCCATTGATTTCCATTGATTTATGTAACGAAGCCTCTAAATATAATACGAACAAATTCTCAAAACAACAACTTTCAAAAAATCTTCTACTATCGATGGGATTTCGAGTCCCATATCTCCCAAAATGAATCCTCACGAAGGACTAAAGTCAGAATTCTGACCATCAAACAAGTTTTGCGATTTAGCGATAAATGTTCTTCTGGGTGAGCTCACCATCTAGAAAATAAAAAATAAAATAAACACACAGCACAGATAGACCCAACTGTTGGCCTAAAACCACATAAAACCCTAAACTTTTAAGACATCGCATCAACCCACTTTATCATTTACAACTTCACATCAAGTTTTTACAACTTTACTCCACTCAGGACGTCGTTAACATATGTCTAGCAACGTATCTAATTACCGACAAAGCAGTGGAGACAGCCAATTAAAATAAAATCTCTCTGTTAGTAAACAGTTCGTAAAGAGCATGTTCTGAGGAAACAAGCGGGACAACCTGTGTGGTCAGGATAGCAACTGTACTCTTTACACATAATTATTAAACTATGGCATACACAGATCTTGAGAAACATTCTCTAACGAGAACAATGTAAAAATATTTAATATTATCAGTGATGGCGACCAATCATGCAGGAGTGTTAGTGCAACACACAGCTGGTGTGCTATCAATTCCCCTTCAGGACCATGAGGTTGAATCGAACTCTCATTTGTGATGGGACAGAATGACTGAAGAGGCCTCATGACATCTCTCGACAATTTATTTACATGCCCATCCGATAAATATTATCACCTTTCTCAGAGTTCATATTCATTTATTTAACAATTTGTAACATAAATCACAATCACAAACGCAAAAAGGACATAATCACGCACTGCTGATTTCTATTAAAAAAAACTTACAGCAGACCTACAGAAGTGACGTTAAATTTACCATGTTCACACCAAACTTCTCCTGGAAGGAACAAAATAAAGTCGTTAGCCAAAAAATAAAGTCCATGGTCTAGTGGAGACGACTTAGAAAAATAAACTCACCGAACTACATCACCCAGTTAATAAAATTGACTATGATACACTTCCTGATGATATAAGAGGGATTACCGAGTATCATCGACATAAGAGGCTTAGAGTCAAGTGCGATACTGACAGCTGATGTGACGACCGGCTTTATAGCTTAGAAGCCTGGTGGTCTGCTTCTAGTGGGTTAGTAGTAGCTAGGAAGATTAGTTTGAGGTTTTTTCTCATCCGGCATATGGATGGTATAGGTAGGTATAAATGTATAATATATGTGGTTGGTGGGTAAGTAACAATAAGCAGGTACTGTGCATGACGACGAAATTATTTTTTTATTTGATTAGTAAATTATAAAATAATAAGGCATCAAGTTAATCAGCGGATATGCGCTTTAAAGTATTTATGACTCTCCGACTTTTACGTTCAATTTTAGTCAAGAAAGCTGAAAAGTGGAAAAATGTCATGAAAGCAACTTCAAAGAAATATATCTTATCCATTTTCATTTTTTAGGCACCAGAAAATGACATTCAAAATTGAACGCATTCATTAGGTATACATAAATTGATCTGCGGCATTTATAGATATGAGTTATGCTACTTGCGGCTAACTTAGGTACCTAATCCTAGGTACTTATACCAAACGAAGTCAGTTTTCAATTAGGTATTCTTATAAACTAAAAATGTTCACAAGCCACGTGGAAGATGTCACAATTTTTTCTATTAAAATCGTAAGTAGGCGTAGCTAGATTTTATTAATGGAGTCCTTCTGTGAATGATTAATTGTCATTGTTATTGAGAAACAAATTACAATTTTAGAGCTGAGTGGCTGAGCAGCATACGTCGGAAGCGTGTCCAGATGAGTGACAAGCTCTGCCTTCTTTTAAAAAAAAATATAAGGCATATTTCCACGTGTTGGAAAGACTTGACTTTGTTGAGTTGAGTTCACGCCTGCACCTGAAACGTTACAAATTCGGAACACAAAATGACCACATCGATCGGACAAAGCAAAGCAAATAAAAGTTTCTTAGTTTCCTAAATGAATTTCTTTTTGCAAGTTTCGTTGCTAAAGCTGTTTCGTTGAATGAGCAACCCTTAATAATATCAGTTTGCAGGAAGCTGTGCCTTACACCCCATAAACGTATAGCCCAGCTTTTAATCTCTGCCCTTTTGAGCAAAATACTGATACTAAAATAGTTTAGTTAGTGTACCAATTGTTTCAAGAATATGATTTGCCAGCCAAAACAGAGCCAGAATATTCACCCCGATGATACGTAGGATGTACCGAGAAGTGTAAAGTGGCCAGCTCTCATGATGGGTGTCATAATCATAACATGTCTCAAGCAGACAGCTGAGTAGGTATGAGATGGTATGAGCCAGGAATAAACGGTTCCACACTTGCTACACACAGTTGTATTCAACAGTACAGTTTAGGTACATGTAAAAGTTCTAATATTTTTAGGATATATGTACCCACTGTTATTATAACTCATTCAACAGGAATAAAGAAGAAGATTAGATTAATTTAGGAAGTTTGCTGTTGGTTTTCATTAGGAGCAACTAAGTATCATACTCGCGCCACGTTTGGGAAGTGAGATTGTAGGTATCATTTGATGGATTGGAATAGACGAGTGGTGGCAGAGACGAGAAGATAGAGCGAGCTTACCCAGAAACCGTAAAGTACTACTCTGCGATGAAAGAAAGTTATAATTATAAGTAGGTATAGACCAAATAGTGAGTAAGCTCCGTAGCCTGTCCCCAGCAGCGGTAGACTGCCTGAAGAAACTGGACATAGACATTTAGGCCCGTATTTATGATCAGCACTTGAGACTGACAGCGAGTTTGAGTTCGTATCAGAAATGTCATTTCAGTATAAAATGACCTGTCAAATCCATACTTAATATTGCTCTCAATCTTGAGATCGCTTTATAAATACGAGCCTTAGGATCCGACGCACGCCATTCGCTATGATGATGATGGTAACCATTTTCGCAATTTGAATGTCTATCCACGTGACATAGTAACATAGAGCAATAGCCATAGAAACGAAGTAGGTACCTAAAAGTAGACACCACTTCTAGAAGCCAAAAATACGTGAATGACGACTGTGAATCTTAAAATAAGTACGACAGCCAGACTGGGCAAGTTCAAGGACGTGAGACAAAAAATAAAATGTCCCCTCATTCCCCCAGACAAGACTTCCGTTGACGAATTAGCCGCATAAAATTTTCTTTTCTATTTCAATATTTTTTTTTAAGAAATTGTATTGTGAAACAAGTGCAAAGTGCAGTTACCATCATTGCACTGCCCTCCCACTTGCAAACTATACCTACGTGAAAGTACAATAAGTACCTATAGGGCCAGTGTGATCTGCCACGACGGACTTAATAGACCATTTTCAACATTCAGGCCCGTATTTATAATCAGCTCTCAAGAGTGACAGCGAGTTTGAGTTCGTATCAGAAATGTCATTTCAGTACAAAACGACCTGTCAAATCCGTACTTAATATTGCTCTCAATCTTGAGATCGCTTTATAAATACGAGCCTCAGTAACTTCGAAGATGTAAAATGACTACTACGCTCGGCCAGAGAGTAAAATTCCGGTGGCAAAGTCAACTGCAATGCAATACACAAAATTAAACTAAAATAAAGTATTTTCTTATAGAAAATGGACGCCCAGGCAATAGAGCTCGGCAGCGAAAAAGACGTAAGCCAGCAATATTCATTTCATTCACACAATCTGAAACTCGTGAAACCGCACTTGTTGAAAACCTGACAATAACTGATTTGAACTCGTAACCAACTGTTCCATTTGGCACGACAACTATTTACATTCTATCACCGACAGTCATTCTCAATACGTGTGTGACATTATTAGCCGTAATGATAATGTGCTTATCCTGACAATCTGTCTTCAAAATTGTATAGCCACGTTACGAATTAATTTAGATAAAGCCACACTTTTTTCAAAATAAACTTAGGTAAATTTTATTTGGGAAGCTGCATTTAATTGAATTTCGTCTTTTCTAAAGAGCAACCTGCAGAGATATTAGTTTCGAATTTGTTAGGTATAAGTATTATGGCTATGGATGCTAGTTCTCCTTATTACCCGTGAGTTTTCCTGTGGAAATAAATATTTTTACATCGGTTATATTTTGTGTCGCAAGTTATTTCTTGTGAAATCTATTCTTTCTTACTGAAATTAGCCAACGGGAAATGCTTCAGCGCCAAGAAAACTCGACGCATCTCGCGTATAAGATTTTCATTTTGAAATCCACACTAATTATGTAGAGTTTATCGTTGGTATATTTGATACAAATAAACTCAAAAACTCTTTCACTATTAGAAATCATCATTGACCAGAAGTAATAAACTACTTTTACTGCAATAAAATATCCAATCATCAGGCTCTAGAAAGCTCATACATAATGAAATATTAAAATAAAAAATGTGGAACTCAACTGAAAATACTTTCAGTCCGCAATTGAAACTGCTACTCGGAAAGCTATTATTCATCTAGAGCAGTAAGATAAAGTTCCTTGTGTGCAATGAAACGTGCAAATTGATGTGAGCAGAAACATAGACAGTTGTGAGTCACCACGTCTAGCCTATTTTCTGTATTGTCTCCATGCTTCCGCGTCTCAATGCAGCCAATCTAAGAGATAAGCAATAAATATTAAAAATGTATCTTCTAGTGGATCTAGGGATGTCAAATTAAAAAAATATTTTCAAAAGCATGACCTTAATTTAATCAAAATAATAAGGACCGGTCTTCTACAAAAAGTTTCGAAAATAAAAGTTTAGGTACTCTAAGTTGCTCAATATTTTATTTCTGCTTTTTCACATGCCTATTAAGTATACAAGAATAGAACAGAACAAATGGCTTCAAAATGGTGTACCTACATATAATATCTTTCCATTACAGAATAACTTATCAAAATCCTAGCCAAATGTGCTTTGCAACTGAATAGGACGTAGAAACGTTTATGTAGAGCCATTTGGTAGATTTTATATTGTTATTAGTTAGATACCGGACATAAAATTTGTGAAATATTATCGTCACCCATATTAAATTTATATGTTACGTAGTGTGTAAACTGTGTGATATATGAGTATTATCAGCTAAGTATTTAGGATAAATGTTGTATAGTCGTAGTATCCAACATCGATATTTTAGGCTCGTATTTATAAAGCGATCTCAAGAGTGAGAGCAATATTAAATTATCGTTTTGTACTGAAATGACATTTCTGATACGAACTCAAACTTGCTGTCACTATTGAGAGCTGATTATAAATACGGGCCTAAGTATATCGTGACATTATCGCGATACCCAGGATCATGATAGGCCAAGGGTTATTTAACAGTATCTTCTTTCAATATTACTCTTGTTCTTCACACCCCTCGAATGTACAAAACACTTCCAGCACTCAGCGCCTATTACATTTCGTCATCCATTCTCTTGCCGGCGCGCGGCCAAATTGTATGATTTACCGAGCGGACGCGCAGGCGCCGGCGAAAGCTGCGTTTGACACCCTAGGCACTTTTCAAACAACAATTTACCAATTACATGCACAGTTCAATGTACATTGCGTGGGCTGTTGGTGCATCAATCTCCCTGGTATCCTAGAGGCTAACTGGCTGCGCAATGCATAGCGATTGTTCTTGTAAATTAATTGTAGTTTTATGAACTGGCCCCCGATGTCGCCCGCCACTTGTCACGCTAATTCATTAACGAAAAGCGTCTAGACAGGGCTTTGTTTAACCTACATTCTTACATTGTTTTCTGACCGATGGAGCTGATCTCATCAGTCTTTCTATTGAGGCAACCTGTTCCAGAGCCGAGTCAATCAATAGCTCTAGCCCATTTTCTTCCCGCCGAGAGTCGTAAGAACTGAGTAAAAAAAAAAAATTACAATTGCATTTCCAAAAAAATACAGTTCCTCTACTTCGGAATTTGGAACGACCCAATAGCTTTCCCTGGAATATCAGCCCTTTGAAACAAAAATCTAAATTCATCCGTAATATTTCAACGTGAATTCTTGCGTACGAGAACTTAAATATAGCTGGTGCGAATTCTACAACAATACTAGAATACCATGATGATTCAGGGTTTAAATCCGTCGCGAGCCACTCCAGTTCTTTTATTTTATTGTGTCAATAGTCGCCCACTCACACTTTCTTTTTTTCCGGCAGTCTGTGATTTATTAGCTACATCATTTTTATAGTGTTTATTTTATTTTGTGTATGAGGTACTTATTTTTTTTATTTTTGTGTTGTTATGTTAGGTTTCCGTCGTAACACCTGTATGTGTTATAAGTATTTTTTATACAAGCATATAATGCTACGCCGTAGACGTAATTACTACGACTCGTAGCCAATTTAATAAAATTACAATAACGGTTTCCTTTACTGTAGTAACTGGAGATTTCTACAATAAGGGCGTTTGTGCACTCATGCATATTAGATTCGTATCCGAATTCGCCTTCCTAGTGTATGACAGCTTGTGCACCCATCCATATCCGTCTTATATGGATTTTTTTCTGATATGATACGTATTGGATACGAATCTTATTTAGATGAGTGCACGCACAAACGCCCTAAAATTTTCCTATTTCATGTATAAATATACCTGTTGCGGAAATAAACGTTTTCATATCTTGATGATAGTATTTCATTAGTATCCAGTAGAAATTCATTTCAATGCGCAATAGAAGAAACAGTTTTCATCCGCTACAAGAACGCACAAACATCACAGTTTAAATTCTCATTTCATAACACTTTGGATTCCATAAACTAATCTAATTTGTATGTTTTGATGTTCTGGTTAGTTGAACTATTTAATTTTAACTTGGCGCCTAGTAAAAATAACTAGACGATGAGGTGCAAATGTTAAAGAGAGTTACACAAGCGATTGCGTGTATTTACTCGACGCAACGAACTCAAATGCTGGATAAATAAATGTTTTTAGGGCTGTACCAACATTAAAGTGTATAAGAATCATAATAGGTATTTGCAGGATGTCATATCATAAACCTACACAACCAAAGAAGCAAAAGAGAGGCCCGTATTTATAATCAGCTCTCAAGAGTGACAGCGAGTTTGAGTTCGTATCAGAAATGTCATTCCAGTACAAAATTACCTGTCAAATCCGCACTCAATATTGCTCTCAATCTTGAGATCGCTTTATAAATACGAGCCTGTCTTTCTTCTTAACCAGTGAATTTTTCGAATATTTTCTAAGGAACTGATCTGAATTCTCATAGAATTTAAACAGTGTTTAAAAAATGATACTGCTACCCCCTAGTTATAGTCCATATACCATATGACTCATCACCCGATTAAATAAACTCCAATGTACCGACCTCGTCACTACGCAGTGCATCTATTGCCGTGGTAATTGGTCAAGTAATTCATCCATTTGACGACAACAATCTTTCCTAATCCACTTCAGGTTAAGAACATAGTGTTTGTGAAGAAGCTCCGTCAAAACGAGTAACGTACGACGATGTTAATAACAATGTCGAGGGTCCTCCTTCTGTCTACTTACAGTACGTCCAGGCTTTATATGAACGTAGGCCGCAGCGCTGCGTGTTGGGAGAACTATCAAAAATGCGTTAGCGGCCACTTTTTTCCACTTTTATTTTAAGCTTTGACGCACTGTGAATGGGGCGCCGGCGCCTATCAATTCCCCTAATGATCCAGATTGACGGCGCCTAGCAGATTGACATTAACTGATAGAATCTGTCAATCATCAGCTGTAGCAGTAGATGCAACTCGGAGTGCAGCAATTGGTCGTGTCATGTCAATTTTAAAAGAGTTATTGACTATTATGCAGATGATGCTTTGTGAACTTGATGAACGATAGATTTTTTTTATTAGACCAGAAAGTCTAAATACGAGTAGGTATGCAGGAGGGATAAACAGTTAGGTCCGAACGTTGAACCCATCCCAAAACCGTGGGTTAATTTTTGACCAAGTCTGGTGAAATGGAACCTAACGATTCAATATATTTGATGGAGAGGATTTAGGGGTAAGTGGACGAAAAACACTAATTATATTTTTTATTGCATCAGAAACTAAGAAAATAACTCGATCTTCCAAAATGCCTTTAGAAAAAAGTTCTCTTTATTCTATTATAATATACTCTAGCCTTGAAATATGGCGATGACACGACTGGTGTTTTAAAACAATAGATTTGTAGATTATGTAAACGGTGGGCCTGTCGTCGGTCGTTTTGAGAAATTGTTTTGACTTCCGTTCTAATTAAAGAATCTTAGGGCGTATCTAAATTAGTAGTTTTAAACGACTATATAGAACAAACTTTTCTTTTTCGTCTGTCGCTGATCCCATTTGGATTATCTCTTCTATCTTTTATCTCTTCAGCGTTAGGACACTGATTGTGGTATTGTCACTTTTAGCATTTAGCTTTCTAGACGTCTGTCTCTATGTTTTTTTTAAGAGGACATCATCATCATCATCTCTTTTGCTCTGGCAAGTATTTCCATTCGTGTTACAGGTACACCTAGTTATAAAGTCGTCAGACTCTCACCCGAAACCGTGTTTTACAGTATGCTTTGAAAAAGTAGCAGTTGATTTAATTCGTCTTATGTTTTTCCATCGCGCTCGGAAACCTTGAGATTTTCGTTTTTCTTTTTGTCCTGTTGACGTCAGTTCTATCTACAGAACAAAATGGGAACTACTTGCTTCCAGTCCAGCATGGAAGTGTTCCCACACCTTTAGCGATATTTTGTGAAATAATGAGATGTCTTCGTTGGAATGTTAACGATAAAACTATCTTATACGACCGCGTTCCTGACGACACGCGTCGTTGAAGATAATTTATGTTATTGGTTCAGACACTATATATTATACAGATTTTTTAATTGTTTGTTGCTTTATGTAGGTAAGTATTTTAGCACTGTTACTGAATGATTTTTAACTATATGTTTTAAAAATATAATGTTGATTATGAATTATGATTTGGAAATGAGGGGTTGCGCCTACAGCCCAACAGTCTGCGACCTGTGTAGATCTATTATAGCTAACCCTCCTATTTTTATAGGGCCTCATCCAGTCGAGCCCGTTTGAAAAAAGCCACGATCTGTTTGGGGCCTAGAATTTGGTAAATTAACCTCCTGAGTCCTGGGGATTTTGAGCACCTAAAATATTTTTTTACTTATATCCTAATCCCACTTATATTAGCTAGGGTGCATATTTGTTACGAGGATTGTTAAGAACAAGTCCAGTAAATTGATTTCCTTTTAAAAGAATCCTATAGCTATACGATTGTACGGTTTTAGCTAATTCGTATACAAAAATTGGTACTAGGCACTTCTTCATCTTATTTGTAGTGTCTGCTAAATTCGAATTAAATTGGTTGATCTACAAAGCCAATTTTGTTCTGATCCTGTAAATCAACTCAAATTGAATGTAGCAGTCTTGAAAACAGCCAACCTAGAAAACGTCCATAAAATTAATGACTAGAACGACCTAGCCTATATTAATTTATTCCAGCAATTCAGTTCCATCATGGGAGACTTGAGATAGGTTAATGGACGAATAAATAAGAAGACGACGCCTTGCTAGAAAATATTAGGCAGATTTTCTAGGGTCTAGACTAGAATAGAGTCAAGAAAAATGGGTAGATCTGATTATCCACCGTTAGATTACAACCTGTAGGTATACGTCCCGGCCAAGAAAAGCATGAAGCAGTCATCATTGCCAATGGACGCCTGTTCCTCAACAGGTGGCTTGCGACCCTCTTACCAAAGTCAAGCTAAAACCAACTTGATGTATCTTGTCGGAGGACTTAAATTTGAGACTCGAGACGTCGCCTCTGTTTCTATCACAACTTTCTGCTTGGTTCTGGACTCCGATGAAAATTTAATTGTTACTGAGAGAAGTCATGAATCATTATAAAATTCGGTAGGTAACGTGTTTAAATTATTTTGTATCAGTTACTATCAAACACGTGACAGGCCGAAGAAGAATTGTATGGATGTCGTGAAAGTGGACATGAAAGAAAACGATCTTACATCAGTGCTGGAGATAGGACAAAGTAGGGTAGACGAAGCCGGAAAGCAAACGCCTACTGATGAAGAAGTTTCTACTAAACATAGTACCTATAGCTTTTATATCATAGTGTAGTTTTTTTTTATAAGTAATTTCTAGTCAGTGCTGCCCTATTTTTTCCTTCCGACCCACAGGTCATTCACCCGACGCCTAAACTACCTAACTAGTCGTAAATTAAACTAGACTTAAGGTCATTTAAGAGTGATTTATCTATTTAGGTCTCGTTGAGTCATTTCAAGCTTATGTTGGTAAAAACTTTACAGTCCAAGAATAAATCTGTCGGTAGAGGTAGGTACTAACACTTATTTTTTGAAATGACGTCATTTCGTCCTTAAAAGGTTCTTAATCAAAACCCTACAATTACATTTTTTTTATTATTTGGAACCAGAATCGATAACATTCATGGAATATTTTCATAATGTCGGTCATTTTGATATGAGCTGACGACTTTTGTAATGTTTGGGATCATTCACCTAAAATCTAAACAAGACAGGATGTCACTATAGCGATATACCACCATAAACACCTATAAAAACCCTCAAAACTTGCCAGACGTGGCGGAACGACCTTTGGGTCGTTTTTCGCTCTGCCTACCCCTTTAGGTAGTAGTAATAGATTATTTTTAGGTTAACATTCGTTTTTTAAGTTATATTTTATTAACCATGTGAGTCTGTGCTACTTGATGAAATAAATTATTATTATATTATTATTTACGGATAAAAGCGTGATTTATGTATGTATGTATTATGTAGGTACCTACATATTTTTTGTAAACTTTTCCGACTAGAACTATAGTTTTAATAATGATGGCAAGAGTTCCTTTCTGTGACATCATATCTAAAGTTACTATTACTAATATAATTTTCATGCAAATATGTGTACAGTAATAAATAAGGGACAGGACAGTGAAGACAGCTTCATTTCATAGAAAAAAAATACGTAAAAGTTATTCAATTCCACTGACTTAGACAGCAGCCTGCCCCCATTAATTTGCGGAAAGTTGTTCCTTACACCATGTATCTACTCCTAAAGTGTATAATGTTATACCGTATAGATAGAGAAATGGATATAGAGCTTAGGTACATCAATTTGTCGGAATCAATGAACCCATATCCTAATTTTCCAAAACCCATAAATTCACCTCAGTTCAGCGCCTCGCAGTCTCAGACAACCAATTTTTTTATTACCTTCTATTGTTCCAGTATAAAAACTCTACAAACAAATCGCATCAAACTTCGCCAGTAGGTAAATTAATTAACTGTAAAGTCGCTATACTGTGGCATGAAATTCAAATGGCCAGTGATTCGGATGTGTTAAAAGTGAGATTGTGTTAATTATTGGAATTAGAAACAGGGCAACGAATCATGAAGATCGCACATCGTATTTTGAATCTGTTATCTGCTACACTATTTAAGAGAGTAGACCCACGGTCTACTCATTATACTATAGTTAAGCTAATGCTTCCCGCAAACTGATAGGAGTTCTTCTGTGAGCGAAACTGAACAACTTTCACCAAGAAATCATCATCATCATCAGCTCATATACGTCCCCACCGAGGGTCACTGTACCATTTCTGCCTTCCTAACAAAGTTTCTGCCTTATCAAGTTTCTGCCGGATCCCGAATCTGTCAAAAGGCTCGTGAGGGCACGAGCCTGCCAGTTTTTTTTCATAACATACAAAATAAACACCTTAATCAAAAAATGTTGTATGGGGAAGCCAAAATTGTTTTCCTGATGATCACTGTGTACAAAACCACCGGATATTGGTTTATCTAAAGTTCGTCGTCCTTTGACATCCCTCACCACATTTTCCTATTTACAACAAATGTAGAATATTCCCCAATTTAACAGATAAGATAAATAAATATAAATATACCAGTTTGTGGTCAGGAAAACGTACTACGACGATATATTCCTGTTATGTTATATAGGTATTAGCCTTTATTCGTAGGTATTAGGTAATCTGTGGTGTAATCCAACTAAAACGTACCTACTCTATATTAAAATATTTCATAGCAGATTTGGTTAGTCTTCCATGCTGGACTGGGAGTGATAGAAAAACATAGAATGTGCCAGCTGCATCTCCTCCCGGGCATGCTGTAAAAATCACCTAAGGGATATGAGGGTTTCAGTATTGTAATTTAGGCGTTGGGCTGACAACCTGTAATTATAGCAATATACCTACAGATCTGGAATAACCCTCAAAATTTGTCAGACGTGGCGGAACGACCTTTGTGTAGGTCGTTTTTGCTCTGCCTACCCCATTAGGGAGAAAGGCGTGATTATATGTATGTATTTGGATTTGGTTAGATGCTTATGCCTTGCCTGCAACTGCAACAGAATAGTTATTTGTTTACGCTAAATCCACGTACAAGTTCAATAACTATTATTGATTTACTCTGTAGACAATATGTTGTATGCATAGGTACTTTTACTTCTCTTTCTCCTAGCTAGGTCATAACAGAAGTTAGTTTCTAATTTATTTTCTTTAAAGTACTTAAAATTTTGCCTTCTCAATACAAAGATGCTCGTCTTATCAGCAATTTTGTATGGAAAAGACAAAATTTTATTTCGAGCTAAAATTATTGTGCTTTAGGATAGTTGTTTGTTATCATCAGTAGAACATGTGGTTTAAAGGAACGCAGTAGGTAATTTTACACCCTTTGTGAAAATTTCAGGCTGCGTACAAATAACCAGGAAATATCCTGATACTGATAGACTCATAAACAGTAAAATAAGCTTATTCTTACTATTCAAAATAATAAAATTTAGGGAATGCAGTAAGTATGTAGGTATGTCGTGAACGTAGCTTGGTATGCTTTCATTTCATACCATCATAACAGAAATTAGCCATCATTACGGGTTACTTAGAGATCAGTACAAGCTGGAGCGTGTATCGTTTGGCGTTGTAGTCACGAAAATCTGTATTATGCTGTAGCTATTATATTAAGGTGCTCATCCACTGAGAGGGTCCTCAAAACAGGCCACCATGATCTGATCATTGCCGGAATTTACAAAGTTTCACTCGGTTATAACTTTTTAAGGTATAAAAAGAATAGTAGGTAAATCTTGTCTATTAAGATTTGCACATAATGTACTTAAAATATCACTAAATGTGCGAAACAGTTTTCAAATCTCGTTCCCACCATAAAGGTAGATCCGCAATTTAATGATTATTAAGTTCCATAACTACTCTGCCTCCACTCCAGGAATATGAGAATTCGAGTACTTGTTTGGGAGAACATCTCGATATTATAACACAACTGATTTGACTGATATTGCTATCGATTTATGGAGGGCATGACTTAACTAAATCTTAACCATTTTTTGTTTCATCAGGATAGACAATGACAGGTGACCATTTTAGTCAAGATTTTGTGATTTTGTGCGCATACTATCATGAAATTTACGTATTGTTCCTAAAACCCTTTTCTGACTCTAAATAAATGAGGACTTGTTTAGTATTAAGTTCTACTTGTTTAGTAATCGGCATATCAGGGTACGTATTTACAATGTTGACGTCTCCCAACACTTCCTGCATATTCTATTCACCAAACACTAAAACGTGTCTTCAACTCATACGCATAAAGTTCCCGATTACGTAATGTTTTAATTCCATCACTCTATTGAAATGAATCGTTGGAATAAAGAACTACTTCTAGAGGCCCCTTATGATACCAGGAGTTCAACTGTGCCTACAAATGGATTAATAAGGTGAAGAATGGCGTAATACTACTACTGTAGATGATGTACTACACAAACTACAAATAACAACATTGTGATTTCGACTGAGTCATGAGTACTTACTTAGTTAACCCAAAGAGTCATCAAGTTTTTCAGGAAAGGCGTTACAGGGATTAATATTATTTTTATATAGTCTTGAAAATTGTAAGTAACTGAAATCTAATCCAATTTTTATCTCGTTTAGGCTATGAACATTAAGGTACTTAAAAAGCGTTTAGGCATTAGTACATATTTAGTATATAATATTGTACAGTTGTTTGTACTCGTACCTATTTCTCTATCTACGCCGCATACATCTACCTACATTCTACTTCCAACAATACATCGACTGAACTTCTAACATCAAGTAGATAATGCGATCTAGAAGGTCAAGTTCGGTGAATCGTTAAACGGAAAACACGTTCGAATCGATCGATTTTCCGAATCTCGATTCTCGACTGAACAAGACACATTGTTATAGTTCTCGGAAATCGATTCTAGCACATCTTTTCCTTTAGAGTTTTGAAGTATCTTGATTAGTTTAGCACACGTGTAAGTTGTAAGTATAGGTAGTTAGTAGTTTTCCATTATGGGCGGTTTATATTGTTCAAGCTGTAAGTATAGTGCAGTGCATAAGTACAGTTGGTTAGTTGAACCGTGTAAACGGTTCTTCCAGGGGACTTTCAAGTTCAAGTTCAAGTTCGAGTTGCCTTTCAAGCCAACTTACAAACTTGAATACAAGTGCTCTTCTTATGCACTGTACTTACAACTTAAACAATGAAAACCTTATTGCGGATGGATTTTGGAAATTAGAACAAAATATGTACTTTGTTTTTAATATTGCCTACTCTGTGAGACATATTTATTTCGTGGTAATATTTTGGACAGGTAGAGTTTACGTTTTATTTCGCTTATTTTACTCACACGAAAGACTAAATAAAATATATACTCGTAAGTTTTCCCCATTAAAAATTTATGCAACACCAATGTTTCCTACGCAATTTACTATGTAACACATCAGCTAGTTGAGTGCGAATCAATCTTGGTTCACATCACGTCATTTCATCAACCATCTGTTCAATTAAACGCACCCATTAGCCTTACAGAGTTATAGCTAAATTACTATGAGTTACTGCGTTCACACTTCGCACTTTACTGGTTAGATCGATGACTTGTTCGTTTATGGCATAGACAGATAAAACATGCCCTTCATAAATCCATGGATTCCATGCATTTTTGAGAAGTTTTTATTTGACAGAATTACATACATACATATAATCACGGCTTTAATCCCTAATGGGGTAGGCAGAGCGTAAACGTCCTGAACTAAACAAAGGTCGTTCCGCCACGTCTGATGAATTTTGAGGGTTATTCCAGATGGATCTGTATATTGCGAATAGTGACAGGTTCTCAGCCCATCGCCTATTAAATTACAATACTGAAACCCTCGAATCCCTTAGCTGGTTTTTACAGCATGCCCGGGAGGAGATGCAGCTGGCACATTCTATGTTATCTATCACTCCCAGTCCAGCATGGAAGTATAATGTAAAAATAAAATTATTATGAATTACTACAGTCACACTTCGCACTCAACTAGCTGATGTGTTACATAGTAAATTGCGTAGGAAACATTGGTGTTGCATAAATTTTTAATGGGGAAAACTTACGAGTATATATTTTATTTAGTCTTTCGTGTGAGTAAAATAAGCGAAATAAAACGTAAACTCTACCTGTCCAAAATATTACCACGAAATAAATATGTCTCACAGAGTAGGCAATATTAAAAACAAAGTACATATTTTGTTCTAATTTCCAAAATCCATCCGCAATAAGGTTTTCATTGTTTAAGTTGTAAGTGCAGTGCATAAGAAGAGCACTTGTATTCAAGTTTGTAAGTTGGCTTGAAAGGCAACTCGAACTTGAACTTGAACTTGAAAGTCCCCTGGAAGAACCGTTTACACGGTTCAACTAACCAACTGTACTTATGCACTGCACTATACTTACAGCTTGAACAATATAAACCGCCCATAATGGAAAACTACTAACTACCTATACTTACAACTTACACGTGTGCTAAACTAATCAAGATACTTCAAAACTCTAAAGGAAAAGATGTGCTAGAATCGATTTCCGAGAACTATAACAATGTGTCTTGTTCAGTCGAGAATCGAGATTCGGAAAATCGATCGATTCGAACGTGTTTTCCGTTTAACGATTCACCGAACTTGACCTTCTAGATCGCATTATCTACTTGATGTTAGAAGTTCAGTCGATGTATTGTTGGAAGTAGAATGTAGGTAGATGTATGCGGCGTAGATAGAGAAATAGGTACGAGTACAAACAACTGTACAATATTATATACTAAATATGTACTAATGCCTAAACGCTTTTTAAGTACCTTAATGTTCATAGCCTAAACGAGATAAAAATTGGATTAGATTTCAGTTACTTACAATTTTCAAGACTATATAAAAATAATATAATCCCTGTAACGCCTTTCCTGAAAAACTTGATGACTCTTTGGGTTAACTAAGTAAGTACTCATAACTCAGTCGAAATCACAATGTTGTTATTTGTAGTTTGTGTAGTACATCATCTACAGTAGTAGTATTACGCCATTCTTCACCTTATTAATCCATTTGTAGGCACAGTTGAACTCCTGGTATCATAAGGGGCCTCTAGAAGTAGTTCTTTATTCCAACGATTCATTTCAATAGAGTGATGGAATTAAAACATTACGTAATCGGGAACTTTATGCGTATGAGTTGAAGACACGTTTTAGTGTTTGGTGAATAGAATATGCAGGAAGTGTTGGGAGACGTCAACATTGTAAATACGTACCCTGATATGCCGATTACTAAACAAGTAGAACTTAATACTAAACAAGTCCTCATTTATTTAGAGTCAGAAAGGGTTTTAGGAACAATACGTAAATTTCATGATAGTATGCGCACAAAATCACAAAATCTTGACTAAAATGGTCACCTGTCATTGTCTATCCTGATGAAACAAAAAATGGTTAAGATTTAGTTAAGTCATGCCCTCCATAAATCGATAGCAATATCAGTCAAATCAGTTGTGTTATAATATCGAGATGTTCTCCCAAACAAGTACTCGAATTCTCATATTCCTGGAGTGGAGGCAGAGTAGTTATGGAACTTAATAATCATTAAATTGCGGATCTACCTTTATGGTGGGAACGAGATTTGAAAACTGTTTCGCACATTTAGTGATATTTTAAGTACATTATGTGCAAATCTTAATAGACAAGATTTACCTACTATTCTTTTTATACCTTAAAAAGTTATAACCGAGTGAAACTTTGTAAATTCCGGCAATGATCAGATCATGGTGGCCTGTTTTGAGGACCCTCTCAGTGGATGAGCACCTTAATATAATAGCTACAGCATAATACAGATTTTCGTGACTACAACGCAAACGATACACGCTCCAGCTTGTACTGATCTCTAAGTAACCCGTAATGATGGCTAATTTCTGTTATGATGGTATGAAATGAAAGCATACCAAGCTACGTTCACGACATACCTACATACTTACTGCATTCCCTAAATTTTATTATTTTGAATAGTAAGAATAAGCTTATTTTACTGTTTATGAGTCTATCAGTATCAGGATATTTCCTGGTTATTTGTACGCAGCCTGAAATTTTCACAAAGGGTGTAAAATTACCTACTGCGTTCCTTTAAACCACATGTTCTACTGATGATAACAAACAACTATCCTAAAGCACAATAATTTTAGCTCGAAATAAAATTTTGTCTTTTCCATACAAAATTGCTGATAAGACGAGCATCTTTGTATTGAGAAGGCAAAATTTTAAGTACTTTAAAGAAAATAAATTAGAAACTAACTTCTGTTATGACCTAGCTAGGAGAAAGAGAAGTAAAAGTAACCTATGCATACAACATATTGTCTACAGAGTAAATCAATAATAGTTATTGAACTTGTACGTGGATTTAGCGTAAACAAATAACTATTCTGTTGCAGTTGCAGGCAAGGCATAAGCATCTAACCAATCCAAATACATACATA
>JARACY010001964.1:0-49075 GCA_029255725.1 Scrobipalpa atriplicella
GCTCAGTAATTCGATTTCCAGAGCACTACCGCTCCTAATGCGGCATGTTCCAAATGGATACCATTGTTTCTCGGTACAAAAAGCGCTAAAATAAGATACAATACCGCAAATATCAAACTGAGTGCAGACACAGTAAAAAAAAATAGGAGCAGTATACAAACTTTACGCAACAAAGGTAAAAATACTGATGATTAGTTTCTGCTGGCTCTATTAGATGTAGTGTGGGGTTCAATTTGAGAACACAAAGTACCAAAGGCCTTTATATTATTTACGGTTTGCAATAGTGGTATATTTGTTATTATTTCATAAACTGAAAACAATACGGATTTAATACTTAGCTGCTTATCTTTATAATTTCATGTAAATCCATTACTACAACAAGGTGTCTTAAATCTGTGCCTTTTAGAAGGTGTTGTAAGCCTCTAAAGCGCTTGCAACACATTCTAAAAAGCACAGATTTGTTGGTGGTTGTGTTGTGATTGTGCCGGTAGATGTCAAATTATGAAGACGTCCGTATTATTAATGAACACTACCTATCAAAATATCTTACTGCTCTTTTTACGTTTACTGTATCAAAGAGCACTCAGAGTGACTCAGTAGTGTTCGGCTCGAGCTAAGATTCGATATGTCTCCATCACATTTCCATACATTCTTCAGTGCGACGAATAGGGAAAGATATATCTTCACTTATGCATTCGTGCGTGACAGGGAAACACCTTCTGCGACTGTTGCTTTTTTCCATTGCGTTCATTTCTTTCTGAAATTTGGATGGTAGGGGTGAATTATAAATTAGATCCGGACTTATTTCAAAATCTGTTGAAAATCGTGCAATTTGATTGAGTTATTACTACGGATTTTGAATTACTGCCCCGGATCTTACAAAAAAAATAAACAGAAGAACTTCAGACAACGTTGCTAACATGTTAATTTTAATTTGTTTTAAATATCTTTCACTCGAGTCAAGACAATGTCTTAAAGTCAAGATTTGAGTCCCAGTCTCTAGCTAGATCTAAAAAAATAAAAATTGAAGATGATTGGCACTAAAAGCTGGACAAGCTTAAGCACAATTCTATAATAATTGTAAGTTTTATGGACTTCGATGTATTACGTACGAAAAGAAGAACTTCAGACGACGTTGCGATCGAATGGTCTCTTTCCCAGAACGCACCCTTTTCATACACGCTCTATGTGTTACCCATATCCGACAGCCTGTCGTAACATAATACACACCTCGTCTGTATTTATTACCACCTACATAAACCTAATAGGAAAGATATCGATGTACATTTTACTGTTTCTTTAAAGCCTGAACGTATTATCAATCCGTAGATTCAAATTATTCATCTCTATGGAACACCGCGCAACACTATAATTTCGAAATGATTTCAGGTAGGATTAGTATTTTGATTTGAAGATAGGTAGCATTAATCTGTAGTAAGGGAAAAGACGTTACTATTGTATGTACGAGCTAGGTATGTAATATTAATCTAAATGATATTTATAAATCTTAGGACTGGTAACAATTTCTTATTTGTGGAATAAATTTAATTTTGTACTAAAATCTACTATCAACAGTTTATAATCACATATTTAATAAATAATGAAAGATTTTAAGAATCTTTTTATACCTATACTGAGGGTGCAATTCCAATTAAGTACTATGAAGACAAAGTGGGAATTTTTTTTTTATTTAAAGTCTGTAATTAATTTTAAATCCTGAAAATTTTATGGAAAGTGTTGTATTGTTATGTAGGCATTTCAATTTTATTAATTACTTAACGGCAGCTTCACAGTTAATATAGATTTTACGTGGTATATTATAATAATGTCTGTAACAATTTTTTTTAATTGCTGAACCGATTTTGATGCAGTTCCTGCTGCGCTGGTGCGGTGGTTCCTATCTATAAATTGTGGAAATACGTCATGTATTATTTTAATGTATGATGTACAGTGGGCAGCAGGTCGAGTTACCACTTTGGCGGACCAATTTATACTGGCTATACAGTATAACCAGGTAGTTATAACCAGTTTATATTGGTCCGTAAAATGGATAACTCGATCTGCTGCCCACTGTACATCAACTTATTCTTCATCCCACTGAAGGGCAACATTAATCAAGCCCCCAAACAAATTAAAACGTAACATCGTGTATACAAATAGTACACAAAAACAACAATAGATGTCCGTTTTGGATCTGTTCCGGGCTCGAAATCTCGCTTGGGTCCGTCCGGTCCAAAATAATAGAACTAAACATCAGCTTAAATAAATACAGGGTGGGTATGAATGCCGACATTTCCGGATACATACAAAATACGCTACTAATTAATTAAATTGCTTCCATGCTGGACTGGGAGCGATAGAAAAACATAGAATGTGCCAGCTGCATCTCCTCCCGGGCATGCTGTAAAAACCAGCTAAGGGATTCGAGGGTTTAAATGTATTGCAATTTATAGGCGATGGGCTGACAACCTATCACTATAGCAATATACATTATCATCTGTAATAACCCTCAAAACTTGTCAGGCGTGGCGGAACGACTTTTGTTCTGCCTACCCCTCTAGGGATAAAGGCGTGATTTGTGTATGTATGTATGTATTAATTAAAACTGAATTATATTTTCCCAAAAACCATGGGTCAAAACATTAATGGAAACAAAAAACTTCAGTACATCTCCAGAGCTTCACTTGTTTTGTTTATTATGGTTCTGTCAGTCATTTCTATCGATTTTATTTAATCAAGTTAAGGTTTCTTTCAAAGAAATTCAGACTTTGTTAGGGGCAGGGATTTTGCAGACAGCAAGTTCCAGTAGAATGGCTGAAATTATAATTTTTTGAATAATTAAGTATTAGAAAGTTGACAATGTTGAACTCACAAGGCTGACGCCAAATATTAAAATTATATTTTTTCCTGTCAAAAAAGTACCTGGCCAAGACTCACTTTGGGTCCCTGAGCCGCAGCAGTAAGTAAGTAAGTAAGTAAAAAAGTACCTTATTACAAACTCTACTTACATGTCCTCGGTGGACGTATTTTCACTAGACGTGGAAGAGAATAGACGTATAAGAATCAGTGAAATTGTTATGACACGTCTTTCCACTAGCCGCAGTACGCCAACGGCACGGCATTGATTCATACTTGTGTCGAAGATGAAGGCTGGCTTGTCAAACTGTATGTGTGTTGTATACCTACGTACGTAGCTTGCGCGCTCGAATGTATCAGTACTGCCTTGAAACCGGCCGCGGAGCCACTATATCGTTAACTTGCCGTCACCGTGCCGTTGCCGTACCGTCCTGTGGAAAAACGCCGTATCGAAACTAGCACTCTGAACAACGGCAGTTTCTTTTCTGTAGTTGAAGGCTTAATAGCTTGGCCAGCAATAAAGTACAATTCCATTAGCAGTAGGCGATTGGACTGTTAATTCTATTGGACAGAATAAATCTGTTCACGATTGCGACGGATAGACACCTGTTGTGCCAATTACAGTAACTTTTAAACTAGAAGTCGGCATCGTCAGTTCTCCATTGATGTGTAACCGATAAAATCCAATTTCTTATAAGTCTTAGTATTTAAAAGGTACCTGTTGTATAATTAGGTAGTATTTAATTATGATAATGACAAATACACTACAAAATAAGAAAAGACTGATAATATATAAGAGAATTAAAAAAAGTTTAAAAACAAACGTCGAATCTCAGAAGCGAGAGCAAAAGTTTTGGTGTTGAAAAAACCTTTTGTACCAAGTTCCAAGAATATCGCAGAAATACCTAGACATCAGCTGTCATGGCCAGCCTGGGAACAGACTTGGGACAAGGGTCGGCCGTTGTAAAGAGAATGTGTTCATGTGGGGATTCTCAAAAGACTTAACACGGATTGTTTGTAGAGCTGTGCAAACTAAAGGGTCAGTTCGCACTAGGAAGAGACTCGATGCGACGCTGCGTGAACAGCTTCAAGATGCATCTCTTTGTACTTAGGTGTAAGTGGCAGGCTGCAATGAGGATATGGTGTATCGACATGCATCTTCAAGCAGCTTTAGGCCGCGTCGTATCTTCCCGGTGTGAACTGACTCTAATAGTTATGCCTAACGTCTTATGTCACCTGATTTTAGAAAGACATATCGCATGCAACGCAAAATGCTGTCCATATTATTTTTGATGGATTTCCGCCACTGACTCGCCAAGAAGATAAACAAAAGATGTTCACTGCCCTCAGAAGGAAAAAAACCATAACTCCACATTTTCGAGAAATCCACTTTTTTATTGTTTCCTCATATTGAAAAACAGACCTATTTTTCTGTCTAGGAATGGTTAAAATCGAACAATAAATGTCCAATTTAGAAAACCATAACTACACACTTAGTTACGTATTTCACCTATCATCAGAAGAAAAAAAACCATAAGTGCACTTCAGAAGGAAAAAAAACCACAACTCCAACACTTATGGTTTTTAAGAATATACTATACGAAGAAAAAAAACCATAAGTGCAAAAACTTGGCAGTTATGGTTTTTTTCCCTCGTATATGATGTTTCAAAAAAACACAAGTACAATATTTGTAATGATATTTATAGTTATGTATATATTTATAAATACTTGAATTTCGTAAAAGCGCGACCGTCTCACTCTGCTTACACGGAATTACCAAAATCTTTCATTTTTGGAAGTATTAGGCGATGTGAGTTGCATGATGCACATGGTTTGAACGAAACAATTAATTTGTACATGAATGTAGGTTTGACCTCAGAAAGATGTGAGTGGTATTAACGAGGTTTCCGCGAGCACAACACCCATATTATCATCGCCTGGCTAACTCCAATGCAAAAATTCAGTTTACTTTATTTTGTTCATCAAGCCGTACGTATTACGCTGCCCACTCTGCCTGTTGACTTCAAGGCGCAACCACGTCAGGCTCTGAGGTGGGTGACGGGTGTAAGTTTACACTGGTCGCGTAAAAAATCTATATGGTAACAAGGTAACTTGAGCCGCAGGATGGCTAATGCGGTTACCATGTGTGTGAACTTACGCCCCTTCGCTCCCGTGGCCTGCTTACGGTTGCTTAAGGTAGCTAAAGCAGTCCGCGTGCCGATGCGCAGCAAAAGCAGCCCACATGCCGGTGTGCTGGTGGGGTGCGTTTTGCGCGGGCAAATAAAGCAGCCCACGTTCCGGATGTCCTGGTCAGGTACGTGATGCGCGGGCAGCTAAAGCAGCCCGCGTGTCAAAATTAATTTTTGTATGGCGGCCATCTTGAAAAATAGCAGAGTCACAAAACAAACTTAAAATCTAAAATCAGCGACCCCGAAACTTTCCAGACATCGATTTTGAGCCTCAACGGGGCAAATTGACGCCCGGCCGCCATCTTGATTTTGCCATATTGGATTATTACAAACATATTTTTTGTCCTAACACACACCTACAATAGCTCTAAAGAAACTAGTAACCAACCTGCAATAGATTCTGCGATATAATGAAATGAAATATATGATTTATCAACAAAATTTTGTATGGCGGCCATCTAGAAAAATGACAGAGTCACAAAAAAATCCATAAAAATAAAATCAATGACCCGAAAAACCCCCAGATATCGATTTTGAGCCGAATCGGAGCAACTTGACAAAGTTTTGACTACCGGCCGTCATCTTGAATCCGCCATGTTGGATTTTGTAATTCACCAAAAATTGCCTAGCCAGACCCAAAAAAAGCTCCTTATACAAAAAACCCTTGTATGGCTGCCATCTTTAAAAATAAAAATATACAAAAAAAAAACGAGAAATATCGAAACAGCTCCTCGACCTCCACCCGCATGCAAAATTTCATCGCGATTGAGCAACATTTTTTAAGCCGCCATTTTGGATCCGCCATCTTGGATTTTCGTGACCACCAGCAATTGACCCCCATCATCCTTTGTGACATTCCTTTGAGCACCTCCCCTCTATCTTTAACCGTTTCGAAGATATTCGTCTTTTTATTTTGTATGGCGGCCATCTTGTTTTCCGCCATTTTGAATTTTTTTCACCTCGAAGTGAATTTGCCCAAGTTGGCTCTAAAGTTAGTTCAAGAACCATCTCTCTATCACCTTTAGTTTTGCCAGGCCGTAGGGTCACTTTATGATGAGGAGCAGTTTTTCAAGATTCCGGACTTTTTCCATACTCACCGGAAGTACCCGCGCACTTTTTTCATACACGACTTTTAGAATAATTATGTCAATCAGTCAGTGAGTTTGTGGGTTTCCAGCTTTTGTGCTTTGCTTACGGTTTCACCCGCGTTAAATGAGTTTTCTTATGAGAATGAAGTATTTTCCCGCGGTAAAAAGTAGCCTATGTCCGATGCCAGGTTAACACGAATCCCCATGCCAAATTTCATTTAAATCTGTCCCGCTGTTAAGGCGTAAAAGAACAACAAACAGACAGAGTTAATTTTGCATTTGTATTATTAGTATGGATTGATTTGCACTTATGGTTTTTTTCCTTCGTATTACTGTACAAAATCACTAATCAATGCTAGCGAAAAAAACATTTTCATTAAAATAAAATAAACTATTCAAAATAAGCAAAAGCTATGTAAATTAAAAAATAAAAGAAATAAAATGCTTCCTTTTAAAAAAACCTGTACCCGATAAAGTTTATTTGTCAAAAAGTTATGATCGTCGAAAGTCTTTTGCATCTCACGCGAAACATGCTAGGATGGAGTTATGGTTTTTTTCCTTCTGAGGGCAGTTCAGGCCGCCTTTCTAGTTACCTGATTTCATTAAGTAGGTATGTACCTACTGATTGTAACCTATATAAAACATCGAAATTTTACAAAAGGCACCTTGTATAAATAAAATATGGTGGGAATCAGGTTTTTACCCTACTAATTAATTCCGACGTGTGAGCGGGCTCCTATGAAAGGCTTCATACTTAGGGTACTTAGATTACACCCGTGCGTGTAGAATTATTACGATCAGAATAAATTCATAATTTTAGTATCACAATTTTCACATTATGATTTGGTATGATATTTTTCTGCGTCTCGAAAAAAACTCAAAAATATAAGTCAATCAATCAAAACTATGTATTTACATAAATGTATTAACATAGGTACTCTAAGATGAAAAAGACAGTTACGAAAACATTCAATCTGTAGATAGGTATGTTTTTCCTTCCTAAAATTACGTTTCAACTTTGTTCCCCTCACAGGCACAGGCAGTAGTTTTTTATTGGAGTGTTTCCGCCATAAACATAGTAAACTAGCGTTCCTTACTCGTGTGTAGTTCAGCAGTAGTTCCAACTACCCGCCTCCACTCAAACTTTCAACGAGTTGTCTCTCTCCACCAAATAAAATTTTCTCTCTTCATTCGAATTAAATTCAAAAAACGAGCAACGAATCCCAGACCGTCTTGTTTATTTTAGAGTAGCCAACATTTTATAAGAAAACGTAGCGGAAAATGAATAAACATATTTTCAATGTTAATAGAATCATATTGGATTTGTAGGAAAATGGAAAGCATAAAAAGAAATACTGTGGTATTTAAATAATGTTTTCATTTCATTACGTTCGGTCAACAGTAAAAGAGAACGACAATTTGTCGGTTGGCCAAATTATGTTTATGTTCAAAGTAAAAATAGGAACAAAATACTAAACACGACAACCACAGGCAAAGGGTTCTCCAACATTATTATTATTAGTATTTTTTGTTAAAGAAAATATAAGACTTGACCACTTTTTTGTGCACTGTGCTTTCATTTGTTTTTGTTATGTTTTACAAGTGTACCTACAAATAAAACTTTTATAAACGGCTCATATCAAAATCAGTTAAATTGATTGCTCATTCCTTTAATTTTATTTAAACAATGAGCTTAAAAACATAGCAGAAGAAGAACTTTAGACGATCATAATTATGGAGATTCTCGATGTTAATTACAATTTAATTAAACTTGAAATAATTTACACTACACTAAGTAAAATACACTGTGCTACATGAATGAAAATATTCAGCAATACAGCCGGTACGTACAGAGTGTGCTCTGTCGAAGCATAATGCGAATTGTTAACAAATAGCTCCAGGAAGCACTGATGTTTTTATTGAAACAGTTGTGAAAGCTGCGCGCTTTGCGAGCCTCGTGTCTGTTTAATTATTTATTACGTGTTTGTAGCTGGCAACATTGAATGACGCTGCTATTTAAAATACGAAAACAAGCTAGTTAATAGCGTTTTACTGTGACAATTGGTTCGTATGTACGGTGCAATAAAAATACATGCAGTGCAAAATGAATGGTGAAACGTTTTCTTGTAGTTAGCTGTGAATACAAAAATGAAATAAAATAGAAACTTGCCAGATGAAGTATTTTGGTTGTTGAAAACTTCTTCTTCTTATCAATTTCAATACTTATCTGCTTTTGCATTTATATCATATCATAAATCATAATAATCATAACCTAATAATGACAAAATTAAATCACTGTCAAAAAAAATCATTGATCTCAATAAAGAAAGCTGAAAATTTATATTTGATTTTCTCATTTACGATTTAGAAACGTTTTTTTTTTTGTTCGAATTCCATTCCACATCTCTCGTAATTCCGAATCCACCATCCTGTTTACAGATAACGGCGGAATACAACCACAAATGTGAGCTTCCGTCAAAACAATACCCTGATTAAACCACAAGAGGTTTTCCGAATTTAGCAGCATTATACATACATTTTCCTCCATATTGGAATATTTGGAATACGGCCGGCGCTTTGTGTGGAGACAAACGCATATTTCACGGACATTACGAAGGGTCCAGAAGCTTCGTGCCGCTTCGTTCCATAAAGGACTTTTGTCTTGCCACCGTTGATCATTTTGACTCGTCATTTAACTTCGGGCGAGAGGATGAAAGCGACTGTGATACATGTTATGGAAATGTCATCATTTGTTTAGTATAAAGCGAGCCTTTGAACCGTTTTTGGGCACAGTTTTGGGTTTGAAATCACCGTTACGAAAACGTTAGAAGCATCAATAAGTAAAGCCACAGTATTTTAATTGAAAAGATAGACTTCAAACCGAAAATAAATAAATATTTTACCGGTAATTTTCCACTCTACCTTACAAAATCTAATTTATACATTTTCTTCGTTTTAAATAAGTAATTTATTTTTGTACATATACCTCAATTTGTCTCTTTATACTAAACTATCTTTAGCCGAATTTTATCCCAATCCGTCCAGTGCTTGAAGCGTGATTGAGTAAAAAACATGCAAACATTCTAATATCCAAACTTTCGCATTCATAATATTAGTAGGACTTACAAGTTTTATTACAACAAAATCTCAAACTCGTTCATTTTAATATTACGACTATCAAAAACCGACAGTTTAAGTACTACCTCTACTAAAACAATTTATGTTAACAGTTATAACATCAATGGACGTTAATGCTATGTAGACCCATTCAAATTTCACGAGCTGAGATATTATTGCTAGGAAGTTTAATTTGCCCCACGTCAAACTTGGACTTACACAAGTAGGCGTATAGCCTAGGCATTCAAACCCAAATTGTTCTTGCAATAATTTTTTCTGTATGACCAGTATTTTTCACATAGCATGACCATCCTGACAGGAGGTACTTGAAAGCTAAGCATAGTAAAAGTTATCTTTACAATAAAAGCACGAATTATTTATCTAAGCTCGTATTTATGAAGCGATCTCAAGATTGAAAGCAATATTAAATATGGATTTGACAGGTCGTTTTGTACTGAAATGACATTTCTGATACGAACTCAAACTCGCTGTCACTCTTGAGAGCTGATTATAAATACGGGCCCTAGTGTCTAACCTCATATTATATTACTCGCAAGATCATGATTGGCTAGTTCTTTAATTAAGTATTTTCTAAGTCAAGAAAACTGTTCTTATTTAAGTTATTTTAATATACCTAAGACATAGGTTCTTGAATATATTTTGTCTAATCACATGACATGACATAATCTGTGTCAGACATATGGTTCTTATATATATTATGTCTAATAACATGACATGGCATAATCTGTGTACCTACACAATCTTATCATAAGGAAAGAGAAAAGGAAGGATTTTGTCTAAAGTGGGATGACATAACCATACCTACATAATGGAATTAATCACCATCATCATCCTATAATAACTACTACCCTACTGAGAGGCACGAGCCTACCCTGGTATAGGAAAATCGGGCCTTAGTCGCCCACGGCTTAGTCGACTTCACATACAAACTTAAACACGATCTTTTCCTTCACCGTAAAAGGGCACTAAAACGTACATAATGAAATTCGGAAACCAAAAAACGCATTGGTATAGTAAAAGATTCAAACCACGACCTCCATCCACCACATGATGGCAGCGGCACTATCCATTACACGTTCGGGTTTTTAATTAAATGAATAGGTAGTTAAAATAATTTATGTCAAAGTTAAACTCTAAGCTCACTGGACTACCGTCTAACACATCGTGCCCGCAGCCATTATGACGCTTTCTGATTTGATTGCTCTATCGATCCTCATTAGCCTTAATTCACGTTTGATGGAAATATCAAGTAAGTAACATTAACTAATCGTGCTTCGAGCGTGTTAGTCCTGTTCTTTCTTGAATAAAAATCATAAGCAAAACGAAAAAGCTAGTAACGTCCGTTTATTTTGAAGCCGGTATATAAATTCCTCGATCATAAAATCTTCTTCGTATTCTTCATTGCTTACTCTTTTAGTATGACGTTCAGTTTCCATTCCATCCTGTCCTCGGCTTTCCTTATAGGTGTTGTGATTTGGAGACCAGTAAACTTGGTGACCTGATCTGTCCATCAGGTAGAATATATTGTCCTCTGGACCTTTTACCGATCACTTTCCCGACGACAACCAGCATTTCTAGCATGGATCATCTTACTTTTCAGACAATCAGTGGGTGATCATCCTGCAATGACCTTACCAAACTGGAGACAAAAACTAACTCGTTGCTCCCGTCGGGAATCGAACACGGGACCTCTGAATCGAGCCCATAGCTCCGAGCACTAGACCACGGAGACAGTTATTTTTTTAAGTACACACTGCTCGACATAATGACCTCTCAGGTACAGTACCTATGCTCACAGGAAATATTTCGAGTCGACGGTTTTCACGGAAAAGTAACGTTGGCTGTCAATTAGTGTCACCATGTTGCCGTAACAAGCACTTGAGCCACGGCTGTGACGTCACAAACATTGCTTTCTGACCTAATGCTACATTGGTATTACGTACGGGCTTGGCAGAGTAGCAACGGTTTACTGAAAAACCGTTTTTGCTAAGTCTAATAATTAATTAAAACTATTTTAAAGGATTTAGGCTTATTTATTTTGAAATTCTCTACGTTTCGAAACCTTTCCAGGAGCCGTGGTGGCGGGAGACGCTCGTCTCTATTTGTAATTTAAAAATCCGTTGAAAATGGTTTTAATTAAATGAGTAACCTCAAAAAATGTGTAAGTCTAATAAATTGTTGAGGTTTCAGGAAGGACGTCTCTTAGGCTCGTATTTATAAATCGATCTCAAGATTGAAAGCAATATTGAGTGCGGATTTGACAGGTAATTTTGAACTGGAATGACATTTCGGATACGAACTCAAACACGCTGTCACTCTTGAGAGCTGATTATAAATATGGGCCTTAAGAGAAGGATCATCATTATTTCGCTATTTTTACCTAAATTGACAATGCACCAAAGCTTTTAAATTATCTTTAAAGTTTACCCGGTAAAGCAGCTAGAAAAATCTAGTTTTATATCTCAACATTATAACCTTGCTTACATAATTGTAAAATAGTTTACTCGTATAGATTTCATTATCATCATCAGCTCAAATACGTCCCCACCGCAGGGGCACTTCCCTGAATTTAGGGTGATGGTCCATATTTGACCACGTGGGTCCAGTACGGATTAGTCGACTTCACACACAACCATAGGTGTGTGCTGGATTCCTCATTATGTTTTCTTTTACAGTAAAAGTGCCGAATAAACGCAGGTACATAATGAAATTTGGAAACCGAAAAAAATTGCTAAGTGGTAGGACTTCAAAGGTTCGGGTCCATGGTCCTGAAGGATTATTGGAACCACGACCACCTGCACAGTAGCCAGTCCCTATCCACTACACTATCGGACTTACTGATTTATGAATAGCTCTCCCTAAAACACTTCGGGCACTTGTTCAATAACGACATTAAATTATATTATATGATATTTAAAAACTATGAAGGAGAAGTTTAAAATTATAATAAATAATTAGGTAACTAGTTTGATAAAAAATACGCATAATCTGATAAAAAATATTTCCATTTTCAAATCACAATAGATGTGAAAAGCATTTGCTTTCCCTTAAAAATACTATGTTCACCTATTATAATTATCATAATACGTAATGAATCCGTCATATTTTTAGGATCAAAGTGACACTTTTAAAATAAAATTTACTCACCATAAAATGATGCTACAAATTAGAACAAGCAACTCAATCCTTGTGCAAATCAGTTCACCATTTCTCACAATTTTATCAACACTTAGACTACAGCGAACAGTTTTGTCGACTATCACGAATCACGTTGGAAAATATTTCGTAGCGTTCCCGTCGCGTAGCGCTACGACACGTGCGCCCTTCGTAGCAATCCAGCTTCACTGAGTGCATCGGCTACGAGCTACGACGCCGGACCGACCCGACGATTCCCGATCTCCGCCGAGACTATGTAAGCAGTGATTGATATCAAATGAAATGTGAGGAATGAGTAGTTCCAGGCTCTTTGTTTTAAGGATTACATTTTTTTCCGCCACGAGCGTCGTATATCTCCCGACGGGGAAAGGTTTTCTTCTGTGGCTTATTGATAAAAGGCGTTCATTTGTTTTACTTATTTACGCCGTATCTAATTCTTCAACGGATTCCTTTGGCATTAGGTAATATAGCTCGGATATTTACAAAATTACTTGTATTATTAAGCGTGCCAATATTATAGGAATTTAGGGTTGAATTCCATTTAGGAATTGTTGAATAAATTTGCGTACATCCCGTTAATCCCGTACATCTCGAACCCACAAACACGTTCTCTAGAGAAACGGTAATTATAATGTTCTACATAAATTCTTATCCGTGTTACCCAGTGTGTTACTTACTACGTTTATTTCTACGACAAAGGCCTGTATAAATAATCAGCTCTTGAGACTGACAGCAAGTTTGAGTTCGTCTCAGGTATGTCATTTCTGTACAAAACGGCCTGTCAAATCTATACTCAATATTGCTTTCAATCTTGAGATGAAATAGTCTAGCCCTACCTTGGACGAAACAACTACAAGTTTTTTGAGATTTGCACAACAGTCACTCATTTTAATGAAACTATTTTTAACGCGACTAAGTACTTACTGAAATTACTTTTTATTATACCTATTTCTTCGCAACTTCATTCATGTTTCAGCTTGAAAATATTCTCGACGGATTTACAAGCGTTTTCTCGGGAATATTCTAGTACTTTATCAAGATAAATAGGTACCTAGTAGTAGAGTTTGCCTGACTTTAGCAAGTATGTTATCGTTGATTTTAAAATAATACCTATGTTTAAATCGGTTCAATGAAATAGCATAAATTTTATATTTATTATGAACGGAAGAACTGCGGCCCTTAAATATCAATATCAACTTTTAAGAATACGGCACTTTTTTACACCTTGATATTTTTAGGTGTTGTTACTAATTTTAATAAAATCAATGTCATTAATGTGACAATTAATTTTCTTCCAGTGTAAGAAACTAGCTACGTATATTTTCTCAGAATTTCTTCCATGATTTTCTAAAAACTCAGGATAATTATTTCACGATGGATTTACCATAATTTCCCTGTCACCTTGTATCTTAAAGTGGTTTCAAACAGCTAGATGGACGGTTGTTGGTTTTTGGCCTGTCATATCCATCCCATGCAGCACACAGGCCACATGTGCATTACAGATTATCCCCATCCACGCAGTTGAGATGTTATTCACCACAGGAAGTTTAGAAACTGATGTTAGAGGATCGTTTTAACCTGCGGAAATTAAAACGGTATCCTAAAGAGAGTCTGCAGTCTATATGAGTAATGACTTTTGATAAAAATAAAAACAATATACTGAAGTTAGAAGAAGAAAAGCTAAGATTTCATGGTTGGAAACGTTTGTAAAAGGTTGACAAACCAAGAAGTAGGGATGTTTGTTACGCTTTTACACAAAAACTACTCAACTGATCACCATGAAACTTGGCACACATATAGGCTAGATCCTGGAATAGGTAATAGGATACGTTTTATTATCAAAAAAACCGCGGGCTGCTTTAGCTAGTATTCAATAAAGAACATTTGCTCAAATTTTTAACAACAAAGAGATTGAAACTTTTTATAACAGTTGACTTGAATTTTGTTACAAAATGAAACTATATGCAACAATTCTCTATGCAAATCGTCGGTAAACATTACCATGAACGCAATCTTTACTTTTATTTTTTATCCCAATTCTGCAAAATTAATTAAAAAAACCTGCCCTACTACACTGTATATATGCATGCAATGTCCGAGGCGCACGAGCCACATGCATGCATAATAGATCACCCTCGCACACGCAGTTGAGATGTTATTGAGCACCGCAGGAAGCAAACAGAACTGATTGATCCGACCTGTTGGCATTGCTACGAGTGTTATTGTACCAACGTACGTACTTATTTTCAAGATGTATGTTTTTTTTTACCGTATAAGTAAATATATTTTTATTCAGTAGGTGCCTGAAAAATTCTCTAAAGTTGTTTAATTGAACGGGAGGTATTTGATACAAGAGCTGAATTTTATTGGTGCTACCTTACAAAGGATACTTAATTAGTACTTGTATTTTATGTAAAACATTGCACTGAGGATTCAAAGTGGATTAAAGATGGCTGAGTTATAGTACATTTTGCTTTGGTGTTTTAGGGATTTGTAAGTTTTCACAACAAAGATATGAGATTGGCCATGTAAGCTCTTGAGACTCGCTAAGAGTTGATATTATTAAAAATGTCACCTCAGTACAAAACGGCCTATCAATAAGCCCTACATCGATGTTCGAGTCCCCTCAGCCCTAACCCCTTCTTTTCTTGGCTCTACAATACTCACTATTATTGCTCAATCTTGATATCGCTTCACACAAGGCTAGACTCAGAAGTCATTGCCAAAATCCAATCGTATTAAATTATAGGTTTGACACCTGAATTAAACAGTAGCTGCATTGCGGTCAAGTCTTATCTTATCAGACATCCACAGAAGCCATGCATAATAGATTACGAGTAGACCCTCCAAACAGTTGAGATGTTATTGAGTACCGCATGTAAACACAGCTGATTGATTTTCATTTGCGGAAATTGCACGAGATCAAACAGGTAGGTACCTACCTACTGTCCTTTGGGGAAAGCTCAAAGACTGTTTAGTAAATTTTTGATGCGGTTCCTCGTTACTTTTGATGTTCTGTTTTTATCGGCTAACTGAAATCCGGGCTGTTTTTTTTTAATACAGGCAAGGCTAGAGGACTCTGAGACAAAATTTACGATCATTTAGTGTTAGAAACTCTTGTAGAGAAAACTGTTTTTGTTTGCCAAGTAATCAAATTTAATGTACAAAATATTCAAGGTAGGTTTGAACAAGTTGTATTTTTGTATTGTTAAACAAAAAATACAATAAGTGGCTATTCGTATAGTTTTAAAATTAGATAAAAATAGAATTTAATGAAATTGATCCCAAAACGAACTGCCACTTAATTGTCTTGATACTTATTTATCATTACAATTTGAAAAACAAAGAAAATAATCGGAAGATAAGAACAACGCACTCACCCTTATACCGCAATAATAGGAAATTGTATTATCTCAGAGAAGCCGATGATTTGAGGATATTGAGTTTATTATTATTGTCAAGGGGCTGTCGCAAAGGGTTGGTGATTAAGCCTCCCCTGCGTACCCACTTAGGTAATTTGAGAAATGCCAATAATATCTACGCTTTTCCGACCCGGACTCCTTGTACTGGCACGCATAGATATCTATTTATACTTATAAACAGTGTAAGTAGATAGATACGTTATTATCACTTTATTTTAGAAGTTCTACAAAACGGTTGCGAGATTGAGCGTATCCACGTTTGAGTGTCTAAAATTTGAGATTAGCAATCATGACAACAATTAGCTTCAGTATTACACTTATTTTAGTGATAAAAATACCTAAAACCAAATGATAAATTACATCAAAATTTCCTAGAAAAGACTTTCGTAAAAAGCTATTTATTTTGTCTCGTACAAGTTATTTCCCAGTTGGTGAAAATTATGTCAGTAGGTAAGTAGGCTGAAAATAAACCGCAGTACTCTACCTAACAAGATGTAAAGAATAATCCAAGATTTCCATATCTCCCTAAACAGGCCGTAATACAAGGTGTTTTGCTTGTAGCATTAATATGCAAAACACGGGATATTTTCCTCGCTTTTTGGTATATTCTTTACTTTGATACAAAATTTTTAATATTTCCTCGTAAGTATGTAGCGCTAATATTACTCAAAGTTTACACTGGTTTTCACGATATAAAATTTTAATGAAAATAACGATCTTAAAATGTGCATAAGGCGGTTTTATGACTGATTATTGTAAGGGTTAATTATAGGTACGAATAAAGGGTACTAACTAACTATGTCTGAGGATAATAAAAACTCTGGTACCACGCCTTATTGGAACATTCATCAAAAAAGATAAAGGAAATTTCGTCGAAAATGTCGTTGGTTACAACGCTTACGTTGGTATTTTTAAATGTGCTTCGCCACTCTGATTATGAGCATGTTAAATCGGTCCTGCGCCTGATTACTCTGAGAAGCAAAATATGGAATGACCTGCCCTAAATTTGCCAACAAGAATGCAGTTGCAAGAGCCAAGATCTCAACCACTTGTGTGACGAAGGTTCAGAAGGAAGTAAGATTTAACAAATTATGGACCTTATTCAATCGTATGCCTTTAATTCAAATTTAGATCGTTGCAGAAGTACGATATAATCTATCTATACGTCTCGATCACATAAAGTCGTATTCAAAGGTCCAACTCAATCAAAACTACACATGGACTAATCAAAGCTGTGATTGAACCGGAACATTATTCGTATCTCCATGAAATTATTAAGCTTGTAGCATAACATACATAGAACAGTAATAAAGTACGGCTTCAAATTCTCGATGGTTTCGAAAAACACATATTTTTTCATAAATTATTTGAAAAAATGAGGAACAGTTATTGTTGATTGTTAATACTCTTAGTTTCTACTCTGTATCTGAATCTTATTTACAGAAATACGAAATAAATAATAAGAATACAGATTCTTAATTATTCTGTACTGTCTTGTTTTGTAACTGAGAATAAAGGTTTTCTGTGTCTATGTCTATTTTTTTACGTATAAAAATATTTCTAAATTCTAAAGAATTTTACAAAATAAGTTAAATTGTAATCTTTATTTGTCATTGTTTACCCTTCAAACAGGCTTGAAGCGTTTTTTTAATCCGAACCATTGTTTTTCTACGCAACTAATTACTTACACAAAGCTCGTAATTATTAAAAACAATTAACGTTAAACGTTTCAGCGTTAAAAAAACAATATGGCTGAACTTGGAGTGTTATTCTGAACATTAATTCAGCGGCTCCCCATGCTAAGTGGTGCCTTCAACAGTACGGTTCTCACTGAAACACAATTAATTTAAAATCCGGTAGATCAGATTGAAGTAAAATTAATGAAGATAATTTAGAACCTAATATTAAAAAAAAAAAAAAATTGAAATTGAAATTTTAGGGACAGATAAAGAAGCGAACAACGGTCACTTTAAGCACTTCTTATCAGTGACTACAGTGAATTTTACTACAGACGAATAATAATTATAGCATGTATGATTATTACAAGGGTTATGGTTAATAAGGACGACGAAACAAGCAGCGGATTTATAATTTGTATTTAAATTACTATTGAATTTTTCAACCTATTAACACTTCAATCTGATCACCGGATTAACTAGTTGTGATTTCCGAGTTGGGGGCGCCACTTAGCCTATGGGAGCGGCTTCGGGCTATTCCGGGTGACCATAACAGTTCCCATTAGTGGACACTAACATAATGAACACAAATGGGCAAAATGTCATTGGGCAAAGCTAAACGATTGTCGAAAAGATCGCGTTCCGTTTTATCGTTATTGCATTAATTGGTGTCATCTGAATAAGACCTTTCCAATAATCGTTTGTATTCAAATCGAAACGTTAACAGTCGAACGAAATAATGAATAATAATGTATGTTTCAATTGGATTAATTCACTTTTGTGCTGGCTGGTTGGACTGAGAATGATAAAAACATAGAATGTACTAACTGCTCTTTTTTCCGGACATCAATGCTGTAATTTAACAACAGTAAAAAAAAAATACGACAGGCTAACAACCCGTCACTGTAACGGTACGTACAGTTCTATCTACGAATAAAGGTTAGACCGCACTATCGCGTAGCTGCAGCGGAGCGACGCGGCATTTTTGGCAGTCTATGTCGCGCCGCGTCGCTCCGCTGGCAGTGCCGCTGCAGTGCGGTTCGTCTCATACATTTTCATATAAAGAATCATTTGTCGCGCCGCGCCGCGCCGCGCCTCGTCGCTCCACTGCAGCTACGCGATAGTGCGGTCTAACCTTAATCTTATTTAGTGTAGGAAGACTGCTTGTATCTAGCCGTTGACACTCTACCTACCTCGCATAGGACATAGGTGTGATTTTAATTACAGTAGAATTGAAAAGGAATATTAACAGTTAAATGAAAATAACGTACACTCTGTTTCAGTTGGATGAATCGCTCAGAAATTTGTCAGATTTAAATTACCGAATTTAGGTTCTGCGGCTATTATGCGCTGCGGTTTGGTTTGTTTCGGAGTACAAAGTGGAAAGTGATATTAATAATAATAAGTATTTCCTGATAATTATCATTACAAGCAGTTTAATTGAATATTACAATATTGCATTTTGTTTTTATATATTGTACATTTTAAAACTTTTTTTTTAAAGGTTAGACCGCACTAGGACGTAACTGCAGCGGCGCGACGCGGCACTGCAGCAACGCGGCACGGCGCGGCAATGTCACTTCATACATTTTTGACAGTCTTTGTCGCGCCGTGTCACGCCGCGTCGCGCCGCTGCAGTGCGGCAGCAGTGCGGTACGTCTCATTAAAAAAATAATTTGTCGCGCCGTGTCGCGCCGCGTCGCGCTCTGTCGCTCCGCTGCAGCTACGCGATAGTGCGGTCTGACCTTTTTGGGTTATTATTAATCAACGTACTCTAACTGATAGACAAAAATCGACAAACGTTTTTTTTTTCATGAGTTCAGTTTTATTATCCAAGTAACCATTGTACTGACTAAAAAGAGTACCCCTACTACACAATCACGTCAATATTCAGGCAGAACGTCAACGGCTTAATAAAAGCCGATTTCGCCACGCCTGAATTTTGACGGCTCTTTCAGATACGAGTAGAACAGCAAATGGAATAAAATAATATGTTGCTGCTGTAGTCAGCCTCCTTCTCTTTTTTTCTAGTGGGTTTTTCGAGTCGAACAACCTTTTTCCTGAAATTGTAATACACCGAAACCTTTGAATAACTTTACCAGTTTTATAATGAGAGGTCAGGAAGAGAAAAATGATTGTATTAGGTTAGGGTAAATTTTAGGACAATAAGTATTAGGACATACAAAAGGAACTCTTCTTGTTTGCTAGCTCAGCTTGACTCAGCGCAGCACTATAAAGCATTGGGGGCTATTCGGACGCGCACAAAATCACTAAATTGGTCCTGTCATTTTTTTTCCCTGGAGAATAGAAAAGGATGGCAATCAATTATCATATTATAGAATCTTGTACTCGTATACTAGCACGAACACATGAATAATACCAACTTCGTACTACGTAACGTGAACGTTGTTAGCTGAACCTGTATACAAACCTAACCCTAGACTTGTTTTAGAAATAAAGATGGTGACACAGGATCCTCATTAATGTGTTTAATTATGACTTGCCGCAGCGGTGGATGCTATGGAGCTGGTGCAATAAAGCGCTAGTCTCACCTCCACACTCCGCAGAACTAAATTAGCATAGATCCCGCAAGTCAACATGTTTTTACGTGAGCAAAAATCTCTGACTGTAGGAGTTCCTACAGTTACTTAGTTAAGTAAAGTAATCTGCATTTTATTTATTTATTTTGTTTCACAAAAAGGTATTACAATAATATAATTAATGTAATGTCATTTTAAATTGATATCAAAAGCAACCCGATGCTTACACCCGATTTAATAAATGTTGTAAAATTCTGAAAATGCAATTTTATGACAAAATGGATTTCCATTTCACACTTCGTGTAAAAAAACACACTTATATAACTTTTTAAGCATCTAGCTCATCTAGCTGCCGATCGCCCTGATGACATCTCGCTGGATCTTCAGTCGATCCGCGACCACGACAATTGAAACATTGTTGAAACGTTGGGAACCAGGTAAATTCCTATGATTTACCACTAAAATCTATCGCGAATAGACCCGATAAAAAGTAAAATGAAAACACACTTAGTTGCGTAATCTGCTCTAATAATGATCTATGGTCATCTCCCTTAGATGCTCGTTAGTATTATGCTAATACTTGATCCTAGCTGTAACTCGTCACAAATGGACTTGTCTTACCTAGGAGAGAATGGTTTGGGAAGGAAAACAGTAAAGACTCTAGCTGAAAATTATCATGCTTTTTAATATATTCTGATAATAAAGTATAATATTTATGTATAAATGTGAAATTGTGATGTGAAAAAAATGGGTTAAGTATCTGTTTTTCTTTTGTCGAAATATAGAACCAGTTTTTATTAATTTATAACGTTATTTATTGTTTATCATACCTACTTACAAGTAGTTAATAACAAAATTACTACGTACGTACAGGTACACACAATTATTTATTGGCGAAAACTTGTAATTAGCTGTAAGTTTTCTGAACAACGTAAAATAAAATAACAAGGAAAGTTAACACAACAGTTTGGCAAAGATATTTTGTCCAAATTACCTGTTAAATTAGTCTCTCTGTAGCAAGCGCAAAAAAGTTTAAAATATTATATTATGACAAAAAGAAAACCAAAATAAAATGTTTTCCAATCAATCCTTTAGAGGCACACAGCTTTGGCGCCATTTGCAAATGTTTTTTCGAGGGCTGTGTGGCCCGCGAATACCAATCTCGGGAACATTGCGTGAGGCTTGATGCCTTTTTGTTCGAAGGCAGGCGTTTATTCTATACAAGCTGGGAACACACACACGAGAAACATAAATACAATCTTGAGTGCCGGGACATGGCATTTAGGAAGCGGTGCGGTGCCAGTGCGTCGCCGGTGCGCCGATTTCGTATGTAATTTTAAGGCACCGCACCGCTTCCTATTTGCCATGCGCCTTAGATGATTACAGCACTTAAATTGTATTTCATTCTAACTTGCATTCTAATTAAAATCAGTGGGCGAGGTAAAGTCAGAGCAAGGTATCGCATTATTGATATTGATTGACGACAAAAGCCTATACATTAGAAAAAGATAGATGAAGAAATTACATTCAAATAATAATAAAATCACAGAAGAATATGTATTACATAAATCAATGAAATAATTAGTAGAAATATTTTTTCAAAACTTTATCCATACACAAGCGACTGATTGAATGTACCTATGTGCATGGTTACCTACTAATTTAAGGAAAATACTTTAGTCTCATGTATCCCCGATCTAACAGCAACAATCTGACTACCAAAAAAACACGCTGGCCCATAGCCTCACATAGTCCAATAAAACGATTCATTCGTTTCGGCTTAACCCATCGCCTGACGGTATAAACCTGGACCGTACAGGCTATATCTACAGGCCATCGTCTGCACATCTAACAGTTATAGCTTCCCCAATACGATATGCGACCACGCTCAGCCAGGTATTACCCGTTTTATTGCGTTCAATTTTATTTTATACCCCCTTCGTTTTAGTGTTGGGCTTCCAGATAGCTACTGTTAATTATCCCATGCTAATGCTCAAGCTTATTGGTTGTAGAGAGGAATTTACATTTTAAACAGAAGCGTTCTTTGTGTTGGTTAGAAAAATGTGAAATATTGTAGGTGCATCGTGCCTACAGTGACGTGAAGATCATGTCTTAGAAACTCTAGTTATTTTTTTGTTGACCTAGGATACATTTGAGTTTCCTGAGCTTATCAAAACTACCAACTGAATTGTTCACTATAATGGAGTCAATTCATGTAGGCCATCTCATACAAAAACACAGATTTTTTTAAAAATAAGGTCAAAAATGTATGAAAACATATACTTAATTCGAAACCTGATTTTATGCCTTTCTATACTTACTTACTTATTGCTTGAAGAATATCGTAAAAAGCTTTCGTATTCCGGAAAGCTCGTTAAATTTAGTTGTACCAGTTACTATCGCAAATAAAGATCTCCTAGTCGAGAAATTTCATTTGGCAACTTGAGTATTCTGATAACACTTTTTCTAACCTGGAAAAACCAAGTGTAGTTCGAGCCTGATTGCTGAGAAAATAGTGTTTTATTTCGATGCTGGGATGGGAGCAATAAAAAAACTAGAATGACCCAGCTTGCTTCTCCTCCTGTGGACATGCTGAAAAATAAGCAAGCTATTCGAAGGTTTCAGTGCACCTATTGGTATCTGGAACTACAGAAAAATACGAATTATCTCAAAAAGCCCTCAAAACTTGTCAGCAGATGGGTATGGTGGCAGGAACTTTTTTTTAGGTCTTTGAAGTATTTGCCTACCTCGTTGAGGACGACGGCGTGATTTCATGTATGCAGTCTTTATAAAAATGTTGAATTAGTAGATTACAAGAGGGTAAATAATTAAATATCACGTAGGTACCTACTACGCCTTTAGGCGGAAGCCACGTCTTTTTCGCATGCGCGAATTTTCTTGCGTCAAAACTGGCGGCGCGTCTTGCGAAAAAAACAAACGTATGGGAATGTATGGGAGAGGCCACGTCTTTCGGAGAGAGGCCACGTGTTTCGGCGACCGGCGGTGAAAATTGCGAATGTCAAAAAAATCGCCCGTGCGTCTGCCAAACATCTGCCAAATCAGTACGGTTTTAGGGCTGCCACTTGTATAATTTTAGTTTTTTTTTATCTCGTCACGGAAAACGGTCGATTTTTTACTAACTTAATAATAGTTAGTAGATATGTTACGCAAAATCCCCGAAATCGCTCATTGGCCGGAAAAAAAGGATCATTTCGCGGATTGGCAAATGCAAAGCGCACAATCCCCGAAATGTCCTTTTATTTCGGCCATTGAGCGTTCTAAAACGATCATTGATGATCATTCCGCGGACTGGCAAACACGAAACAGCCAATTGCCGAATTCGGGGTTTGGCAGGTATGTAAAACGACCAATCCGCGGAGTGGTATTGACAAAATGCCAGACCCCGAACTACATTTTAAAAAAACGATGTCATGGGTCGTCGGGTCAACATGGGTCATGTCTGCGGGGCTGAGTTGTCAGTGCGAGGTTAAATTATCAGTGCGGGATGAGTTATCAGAACGAGGATGAGTTGTCAGTGTGGGATAAATTGTCCGCGCGGGATGAGTTGTCAGTAGGGACTAGGGAATGAGTTGACAGTGCGGGGATGAGTTATCTGTGCGGGATGAGTTGTCAGTGGGGGATGAGTTGTCAGTGTGGGATGAGTTGTCAGTGTGGGGATGAGTTCTCAATGTGGGGAAAAGTTGTCAGTACGGGGATGAGTTGTCAGTGCGGGGATGGGTTGTCAGTGCGGGGATGAGTTGTCAGAGAGGGGATGATTTGTCAGCGCGGGGATGAGTTGTCAGTGTGGGATGAGTTGTCAGTGCAGGGATGAGTTGTCAGTGCGGGATGAGTTGTCAGTGGGGGACGAGTTGTCAGTGTAGGATGAGTTGTTAGTGCGGGGATAAGTTGTCAGTGTCAGACAACTTATGATGCGCTGACAATTTATCCCGCACCGACAACTTATCGCGCTCTGACAACTCATTCCCGCCCAGACAACTCATCCCACACTGACAACTCACCCCGCACTGACAACTCACCCCGCACCGCACTGATAACTCTTACCCGCACTGACAACTCATCTCCGCCGACACGATCCATGTTGACCCGACGACCCATGACAGCGTTTTTTCTATGCCATTTCGCGGTGTGGTTGAATCAAAAACTGCTCACTTCGCGGGCTGGCATTTCCTCAGTACCACTCCGCGGATTGGTCGTTTTACATACCTGCCAAACCCGGAATTCGGCAATTGGCTTTTTCGTGTTTGCCAGTCCGCGAATGGTTGCTTCAAAACGTCTGTTGTAAGATTTTTCTCTATAGAGCAATGGTAGCAATTCGTGGTTAACTAATAAGTCCAAACCTGTCACTTTCTATCATGAGGGAAGAGTATGGGATGTCAATAATTTAAGTTGAGATTTAGTTAAGTCGTGATGGTTACGAATCGGGCCCATTGTCTGTATCAGGTTCATTGTTTACTTTTATTAGGATGTTATTTGTGTGCAATAAAAAATGATTAAATATATATATTTTTAATCCGACTTTTGCACCGTGATACTCAGAATAAAACCTCCTTGTACTGGGTAGTTCTCCTGATTGACGGAAATTTCTGTCAATGTTCCGCGATAAAAACATTACATTAGAATAATTTTACAGCTACAAGCTTTTTAATGTGAATAGTAGGTATATAGCTTTTTTTATGTGGGTCACTTATTTTTAAATGTTTAAGTTTTTATGTTATAAATAGTTAAAAATTTCCGTCATATAATTTCAGTTGGAGAACTACTACGCTGTGATAAGATTGCAAAATATTTTCACCTGGCAGCCCTAACATGTTTTGACCATGAGTCCGTGCCAAATAACTTTGCGCGTGAAGAAAAATGGAACTAATTTTTCCAGTCTCCAAAGTGTCATGTTCTAAAGACACTAGCGCCATCCATAACCGCAAAGTTATCTGGCACGGACATGGACAATATGTTAACAGGACTGAGCTCCGGCAACAAGAAAATGTGCCGTGCGAGATAGCTAGATGTGAACTCTCTGTCCCTTTTGAATAAAGGAGACCGTTCCAAAAGTTCCAAAACCGTATACCGGGGTAATATCCTATGGTGCACTGCACTTATTACCGTAATTCTGCTAGCAGTGGACCACCAATCAGACGTCAGCAAAACAGCAGTAACAAAAAAAATTATTTGAAGACTTTCGCGCTTTTCACACATATTTTGCAACCATGAATTGCTACCAATGTTGAACTTGAGTTATCGCCTAAATTAAAAAATAATACTGAAACTCTCGAATTCCTTAGCTGGTTTTTAAAGTATATACCTACCCAGGAAGAGATGCGGCTGGCACATTCAATGTTTGTTTGTTTGTTTGTTGAAAACCGTATACTGGGGTAATATCGTATGATGCACTGCACTTATTATCGTTATTAGGTAATAAAAATTTATTTTTCTGGTATATTTCAAATTCTGCTAACGGTGTGTTATTGCATGCAAGTCCGTTTTCGTGATTGACATTCAAGTCCAAAAATAAACGAATTTTGATTTGAAGTTGCTCAAGCTTATTTGAAAGCTCATCTGCGGCGATATATAGCGGGAGTCGGCGTTATCTAAAATAGGAAAGAGTAAAGTTTAAGAAAGAGATAGTAGAAAGATTGATAATCAAAAATGTTGACTAAACAATATTTTGTTTTATTTGTTACTGAGCCTTAGCCATACGGTTACGGAACAGTCTCCCCTAGTTGCATTTATTTATTTTTATGTATGATAGTTGCTTTTAATTATGTTTTTTACTTATGAAATGAACAATTACAAAGGGACAAAGAAATCACGTATCTCGTTCGATACGAGTTCTTTCTCACTCGACTCGTTTTTTATATGATAGCTCTGGCAGACCATATTCAATATTAAATACAAGTTCATAGGGCGTTACCTACACCCTATGAACTTGTATTAGAATGTCAATTTTTTATACCTAGTGCTCAGTCCTGTTACTAGCAATAAGTCCATGGTTTTGACATGGCATATATTAGACATATATTGACATTACGTGACATGTTTACATAAATTCGCGCATTTGGTCGCGGCTTCTTAGTACAGGAGTCAACCTAGCGATAAATGATGACCATCGAAACAGATGAAACGTATGCATGGAGTGTGGCAAACATTAATGAAAACTTATCAAACGTCTACCAATCGAAATATAATCGAAATAAAAAGTAAATAGTTCGTAAATAATGTCTCCTTCATTTTGTATGTGTTCCAATTATGTACATCAAAAAGTTAAATTGGTAATCTACTGGATTACAAACAATAAATAGGTATTGTTTTGCTATACAGGCATCATTAATTCAAAATGGTATCATTTATTTAATATTATCAAAACTTTAGACAAGTGTATCGGCATCATGCTCTTGGTCTATATTGGTCATGGCCTGTCAATTTAGACGCCGCCGCAGAAACAGACGCCAAAACAGACGCAAAAGTTGCCGCAGAATCAGACGCGCAATGACGTGGCTTCCCTGTTAGTATGTAGGGTCCATCGCTATGTAACCTGAGCTCAATATTCTACTGTTTGCGTCAAATTATAGAAAATAACAGTTACTTATTCCAACACCTCGCCCTATCCAAAATTCATCATCAGTATGATCTTTGAGCATTAAAATTTTTATTCGCAGGTAGAATGAGCTTTTGATGGTGGGGAAGTCTGTGTCACAGGTTATTGGTAGTAAATCAGTAAAATTGATCGGCTACTTCACACATCGTAAATATTTAAACGGTAGAATGATTTAGAATTTATATCTGTGAGCAGGAGAGTGATGATTTTTATGTTAATTTCACGATAGGAAGATTTGAGTGCAATAACATTTTTTTTTTCACGTGAACTGAACGCAAACACATATATTATATGGCTTTGAATACATTTCTAAACTACATAACACATCAAAAACTAACATTTAAGGAATTTTTAATATCAACATAGACAAAAATAAAATACTGTCTATTTAAACAAAATAATTTTCTACAATAGCAAAAGTTTGCAAGAGATAAATATCCCGAGGGCAAGGGTCCGGGATAATCAACGAACAGTATGAATTACCAGCTGTAATTTGACGAGCCAACTAGATAAGTATTATGTCCCCGTCAACAAAGAGTCAGTACAAAAACCTTGAAACAAAAATAAATTTTCGCACATCATTTTATTAATAACGTGAAAACTGTGGTTCTCCATATTGATGTGAGCGTCCGGTATTTCGACGCAGTTGCATGGGAGGACGAGACTAATAAAATAATAATTATAATAATACCGTTTCAAAGCTGAGTTTCAAAGCCATAAAAAAAGATCACGTGACAATATCTATGGGAATCGATGACATGCCGTGACGGTGCCGTGCCGGCAAGTGGAAAAGCATGTCATATATTCATAATATTATCTCACCTACGATATCGTCGACGGTACCGTGCCGTCGCCGTTGCCGTTGACGTGCCGTCCAGTGAAAAAGCGCCCAATGACCATTAAAATTAAATATCAATGATAAAAAAATATAGTTCGGAAATAAAGTTGGTAGGTACTGCCAATCACATGCCTAATATTAGCCAACAATGATTTTGACGTTCTGCCGACCCCGTATAAGATACAGAAGGCAACAAAAGAGTATTAATATTTTGGTAGCAAGCATTTCTCGGAAATGCTGCCATTTTAATTACTAAATGGCCAACTAATATTTATTCACAAACAACTGAACCGTTTGACGATTAATTCCCGAGACTCTAAAATGATAATGGTGAGAGCAATTATTAGACTAAGGCCCGTATTTATAATCAGCTCTCAAGAGTGACAGCGAGTTTGAGTTCGTATCAGAAATGTCATTTCAGTACAAAATGACCTGTCAAATCAATACTTAATATTGCTCTCAATCTTGAGACCGCTTTATGAATACGAGCCTAAATATCAAACAGAACTCTGTCTCAAAGTACCTTATATCAGTGTGGGAGGCTGTTTACAATTCAAACAAATGTTCTCGTAGAAACTTTAGACGCAACAATAAAATTTTAAAGACTTAAATATTACGCCACAATCACGTCTCCACCTTTTTTAACAAAACCTGAGAGCTTTGTTTGATACAATTTTATCTTTTATCTTCTGACTTACACCACTGTCCCCCCTTCGAGACAACAGCGATCTTATACAAAGTATTCCGACTTTGAGCAATAAAGAGCATTGAGTGAAGGGGTGGCAAAGATAAGATTTCCATCCGAAACGGGACTTATTACACGGTCCACAGGGAATAATTCAAACTCAGTAGTTGCTTATTAAGCATCCTGTGTTGAATTACAATTCCCCCGAAATTAGTAGTCTTTGAACCAAAATGTCGGCGGATTTGATCAATTCAAGTCGCGTTTCGGCTACCAAAAAGTAGAAACGTAATGTGTTTTGCATGTTTTTGCTTTGTTTTTTTTTTTCAGGCAAAGCTCAAATTTCTATGGATAGTAGGTATGTCTACTGTAAAATCAGAGCACAAAAAATATTCGTTTTTGAGATAATAAGTATTTTTTTGAAAATCTGATATTTTGAATGGAATACGACACATAGCTGCAATGTTTGACTCTAAACTATGGTCTCTGGGGGTTTTTTGCCGGTTATTTTATTCCATACAAAATGGGAATGTGTGCTCTTTGTAATCCAATAAAAAAATCACAAATATCTCAAAAACTGGATTTTTTATTTCAAAATCAAAAGTTCCGCTCTTACTGGGACACCCTTTACTTATAAAAATGGCGAACTCGCAGGGTGGATCCGTCGATTACTAAATAATATTGGCACAAAAAATGAGTTTTTTTTACGAAAGCTTGCATTCGCTCCGCTTCTACAACTTGTAGTAGCTTTATGAATGTAGCAAGTAAACGTCGTCTCTGTTTTCAGTTATCATCTAAATGCTCCTTCGTGTATTCACTATAAAATATTCTATCACACAGAAGATTTCCAGACCAACATTGCCGGGTTGCTTTACATAAACTAGGGTAGTATGAAAACAACGCAGCCCATAGAATTTAATAAATGTACGCGAGTCTGACAATGCATTTATTCAGAATTTTCTACACAATCTTTTGTAAGATACGAGAACGCGATTGTGGTCCACAATATATACGGTGACATAAACTAAGGTCAAAGGATACATTTAAATTCTGTATGTATTCTGTCCTGCAATTTTATTCTGTTTTATCTCGTTTTGAAACCAATAAAAAATATCTTAAATCCCTTGTTTCTTTTACGCATTTTTTCTCTCAAAAAAGGAAATTTTTCACGGCTCAAACACTGTTTGTGGACATAAAATAAGTAAATAGATACCTATCTTTTATATGAGAGAGCAGGGCCACTTTACTTTGACGCTTTTTCCCATCAGGCAGGACGCTTTGTGCACAAAGCTGCCGTCTTATATTATGAAAAACAGCGAGTGGTAAAAAGTCTCCAACACTCTCCTTTTGAAAGCCAACCGTTTGTCTTGAAAATTTTACAATTAAAGTCAACTGACGAGCGAAAATTATCACTGGAGGGAGGGAGTGAAGTTTTAATTCTATTACGGGTGCAAATCCGAGTGCATGGAAATGGAAGTGAGCTGCTCAACTAGGAAATTTACCTTAAGACCTTACTCGGAGGGATAGAGAGGAGGCATTTTAATATGTTTTGAAGATCTATTCGTAATGTGATGAGCATAAAGTTCATAGTGTACAACGTAGGAAGCACTAAAGTTCCAAACTCCAAAGAGCTTTCTGAGTTCCGATTCGATTTCGCTTTGCAAAGGCTGAGAGTTCTAGTGATGACAGAAAATGTTTCGAATATTTAATGGAATATCAAAACGTTTTCATAAGAGTAACTATTACCTTCACCTTATTCGCACAGACCAGCCAAATAATGCTGATTGCGAAAACGAACCAGTGCAAACCAAGATTCAAAATGAATAAACGATTAGCCTGTAAGGTCGATATCAGTGTATGCTATATATGAAAAATACAGAAGCACCTGACCTGACGAAAGGTTCAGCTAGTTGAACTGGACCGACATGCGTGTCGACGAGTGCGACGCAACGCAATTCACTTTGAAAATTCCTGACAAGAGCTGCTTGCACTGCACGCTTGCAAAATTTTGCTCCATGCCACTCACCGTCACTTAAATAAATAGATCCTAGATACCAATTCTATTTTTTAATCAATTTTGAACTAAATAAATAATTGTCGCGATCAGACCACGCGTTTGCTAATCCGTTCCACAAGCTATGAAGCTAGCGCAATACTAACCAACGACCTATTTTTTTTAAATCTTTTTTCATTTCTCCATAATTTAAAACATCTTGAAAGACTTCTGTCTCACCTACAAGGTAATCGCAGAATCCAGAGTCACGACTTGGTTAATTTTATGCCGTTCACGGATACTTTAATTTCTCGCTCGGGTGAGAATTTTCTGGCGCCACCACCCATGGAGAAAAACTGGCAGAAAGTTCGTAGCGGTATTATTTAAATGCAGGCAATGTACACAGCCGACGGTAATGCTTTATTGCAGTAACGTTTTTAAAAAAAATATGGCCAGCTTAACTTTTTTTCTCCCCTGTTTTTTAAAAAGCTTTGAAAATTATTTTTGATGACGGCGTTTCAGTTTAAATAGGTTTCAGTTTGAGATGCTTTATATTATTGTTCTTATTTTTTTCATAAATAAAAAATTTCAAATGTAGTATGAATAAGTAGGTTTACCTAATTAAATAAACAAGTCGACGATGACAGAGTTTGTACCTATTAATTGTATGAAGGAAAGTAATTTTTATGATGCAATAAACATCTTCAAATTTATTCATATATAATTATTATCAAATCCTCCCAAAATTCATGTCCTGTATACATTTTATCAAGATTTTATCATAATAAGTATGACATAATCAGAATATGACAATATTATTGTCATTTATTTGATACAAATCGTATGATATAAAAATATTTAAATGCTTTTAACACTACATCGACGCTATTTCCCGCGTTAATTTGTCGCAATTCAAGTTCGACTTAACGAATCAACTCATACTGAGCATAAATTATACAGGGCAGTTCACACTGTCGACGTCGGTTCATTGTCCACTATAAATTACATGCTAACGAGACATTTCGACTTTCGGATATGTTCGGGAAAACATTGGCGCTTCAATGTTGCTGCGTGATAAATGCCTGTAGTGTTGAAAATACTGTTGGGAAAGAAAGAAAAGCTTATTTTTGTTAATATTTTGATAAGAAAGCGACTAAATAGGTTTTATAGTGGTTTCCTAAAGAGATTGAGATATTTTCTTGCGGTATAGTAAAAATCATGTTCGTTTTAATTCGGATATTCTCAGGACAACATTGGCTCTTATGGGAAAGCGTGACTTATATTTGATAGGTTAAGTTTTGTAGGGATTTTTAAATGGGTACTTTGCATGGGAATGAAGAATTTTTAGGGTAACAAAAATACGGAATATTTATTCGTAAATTTTATGGTCAGTTCACACTATCGACGTTGGTTCACTGTCCACTATAAATTACAATACTAACGAGACATGTCGACTTTCGGATATGTTCGGGAAAAACATTGGCGCTTCCAAAGTCATATTTCGAATGTTGCTGCTTGATAAATGCATGGACTGTTGAAAATAACACCATGAAAGAGTGAAAAGGGTGAAAATTTTGCTGTGAATGCTTGATAGGTTCGACTAGCTTAAGAAGTTCAACTGCCATAATACCTAAATAATTTGAAACTATTGTATTCGTGAGTTGTAGATTGAGAGGTTATTAAATAACTAGGTTTTTCGTGGAAACACGGCATTATTTCGGGGTAGTAAATAAGTCAAGGTTCGTCTCGAGCATATACGGGGTGTAAGGGACAGCGTCCCGCAAACTTATAGGGGTTGCTCAGTCAACGATACTGAACAACTACCACCAGGAATTTTTTTCAGGAAATGAAAATAAAAATTTGCTTTTTCATACAAAATGACCACATTGATCAGACAATTTGTATGGAAAAGCAATTTTTTTTTTCATTTCCTGAAAAAAAAAACCTGGTGATATGTGTTCAGTATCGTTGACTGAGCAACCCCTATCAGTTTGCGGGACGCTGTCCCTTACACCCGGTATAAGTATATTTTTTTTATTTATGGTATGAAAAACTAAAGCAATTTTCGCCTGATTAGTGTTTTGCATTTGTAACAAGTACTTAAAGTTTTAATAGGTCTCATATAGCTAAATACCTTCTTTTCTAAAATGAGTCTCAAGATTTTTGCTTTAAAAAAATGGTTCGTCATAATAAATAATCAGGTCAACAAAGAATAATTTTCAGCATCAAGCAGATCAATAGCGCAAAACTTCAAAGAATAAAAATTTGGCTATAAGTAGCATTACTGTAAATCAGAAAGGTTTGGTTCTTATGAAGATTGGGAGAGAGTAATAACCGTAAAACACGCATATAAAGCTGAACGTGAAATAATCCAGTCAAATAAAGAGTAAATGCTCGGTGAAGGTTGTAATAAATGTTCTACATCTGACTGTCTATATATTTTTTAAAAAGGTAGTTCAGACAACGAAACTAAATAGCTTGTTTCAGGATTCTTTAAAAAAACAAAAATGTTTTTGCCTTCACCATACAATATTACCATCTCGATCAGACAAATTGTATTGGGAAATCATTGCTTTTCTTTCCTGAAAAGATTTCTTTGTGGAAATTAATCAGTTTTGTTGATTGAGCGACCCCTATCAGTTTGCGGGAAGCTGTTCCTTATGCCTCGTTTATTTAGAATATTGCTAGGTTGCCGAGTGTTAACATCACCTCATTACTTCCCGAGGATGTTGCAAAAGGTGACTTCATGGTTATGTGTGTGTAAATCTAGGTAAAATGTTTTGCAGGGTTTCCTTTAAAAAAATCTATTGCACTACCGTAATTTTTTTTATTAGTCGGTTTGTAATCAAAAAACTTTTTATGTAAACTGAAAATGTAATTTACGCAAAATCTGCTGAAACTAATTCGTATTTTAATACCTTTCGTTTACTGGACTAAGAATTCCAGGCTCTAACCATGATAACTGTTTGAGTGGAATCACTCATTCGTATGGAACGGCTACGGTTCCTGCTATTTCATTGCTGTAATATTATTTCTCTTCGGACAGGGAAAGTTGGGATAATATCGTTACAAAATGTGTCTGTGATGAGATATAGATTTTGTTGATGCGTAGATATTCTAACCCACAGGTCGTTAATATTTAGGTAATATTTTTTTATATTATGTGAACGAAAGTTTGTGTAAATAAACAAGTTTTTTCTTCTATCGAGTAGATTATAAAGTCGACGAACAGCCCGATGAACTCTTGTGTCAGAGTTTTTAAACCACCTGATACTAGGCATATAATATGTCGTACCTTTTGTGCATGTGTTGCATTTGCATGTAAATTTATTTCACTTATTTTATTCGGAATACCACAGCAGATAAACAATTTTTTATAACATTATAAAAACTGAATAACTACATAGCCATTTAGAGGTAAAACGAAATGAACTGAATGAATGCTTGCGAGTGTATGAAGTGTCTATTTATAAAGGCTACTTACAAATCTGTTGACCCACAGAGCCATATTTTACCAGCACGAATTTTATTGAATTTTCATACAAAGTTATACCTACTATAGCTCTATATCTGAAAACACAAAATATCTTCTTTGAGAGCTTAAGAGTTACCAATTTAATTGAAACCTATTACTGGATTTATTTGTTTACTTTTCGATGTAAAGTAAAACAATAATGGTCAGAACCAATTAGCGTAGGAACAAACAAATCAGTAGCGAGGCAAACCGCGATGGCTGCAAATTTACCATTTTATTAATAAAATGTGAAAATTGCGATCATAATTTTGCAAAACGAACAGGTGAATTGGTTTTGAATCGATTTTTTCGTAATTACCGCGATCGAGATGTGACTGTGGTTCTAGATATATTTTGTTGGCGTAATAAACAAACAATCAACTGGAAATTGGTTTTTACTATTTATGTAGCAATACTTAAAAGACATAAAAAGCTGGAATTCTTTCCTTTATGAAAATACAAAAAATATATTTTTGAAAGAAAAATGCAGTTGATACAGTATCTTTTTTGATACAGTATTTAGATGGCTAATACGATATGTCGTAAGGAAAGCGTTAACATTGCTTTTTGGCATCCGAAATATCACTTTCGAATTGGCGAACTTGACTGTGATCGCGTACAGTAGGTACAAGACCCTTTTTTTGATTGCGCTATGCTCAAGAATACCTCGTACTCTGTTCATTTTCGACCTTCAACCTTCAACCTGAGAGCCCTAGGGTGAGACCACTAGACCACCAAATGAAATTGAAGTGTTTACTGTCCTTTGTTTAGTCAACAGCAATCAATTTTGGAATAATAAAGGCATAATCTGAGCCGTTGTTCGAAGCTTACAATACCTCTGTAAACAGTTTTGCGGTGGTATAGCAATAACTATGCAAAATATAAAGCGTGTATTTGCATAATTTTGACTTCCATATTGAATCCCACATACCATGTGCATTGTTTTCCTAGATCCGTATTTATAATCAGCTCTTGAGACTGACAGCGAGCTTAAGTTCCTATCAGAAATGTAATTTCAGTAATATTTTTCTCAATCTTGACATCGCTTCAGAAATATACGGGCCTCAGTTATGGGTGGACCTTGTCCCAGTTTTTCAACAGCATGCTTTAACTAAATCTTAACCAAAATTGTTGCCGTCCGATTCTGTTCTCTCAACAGGTGACATTTTAGTCAAGATTTTGTAATTTTATATCCGTAATAAATCGATAACAATGTCCGTAAAAGCACCAGTAGCGAGAAACGATAATCAAATTGATGGTTTCGGCTTAGTTCAGTAAGTCCCAAAAAGCTGGCGTGGAAAATGTGCTAGAATATTAATATCAATGTGGAACAATATAAGTACCTACTTGTTACAACCACAGGTCCACAACTAAGTAATTATGGTAATTGAGTGATTATTTAATATATTTTTTATTTATTTTTTTGTGTTTTAATTAGACAGCGATGAGTTATTTTTATAGTGTCATTAATTGGTGTAATTTTAATAATAAAAATTATTTGATGAGATGGTTTGCGTCATAATGTGCAAATCTGTAAATAGCTCTCAGTTTTGTATATTTTTAATTTACTGTTTTATTGTCGCTGATGATTTGCCGAATAAATAAAAATAAAATAAATAAAATAAAATATTTGAAAATTTAGCTAGACCTCAGCCAAAATACAATACCTACCTCTACCAACATACCTAAGTACATCCAAAATTCAATTTCAATAAATAATCATCTTTGATGATTCACAGCATGTTGCGGAATCTATGAGTATAATAATTTATAATTTTAGTCATTCAGTGGAATGCACTATTTCTGTAACATTTTATAAACGAGATACAATCTATATACCTATAGCTACCAACATACTCGAACCACCTGTCGTGTCTAAGTTTAGATTTGAGTAAACAACACACTCCAAACACGAAACTTTCTCACAAATAACCAAAGTTCTGATATGCTCTTCAGAGAATTTCCACTTTCCTAATAACTTTTATCCCGAAATTTTGCTGAAAACCAAAAGGAGGTCAACAGTGTAATAGAAGAGATGAGTTCAGGGCATTTGCTTTTTTCGGAAGTTTTTACAAAAGCGAATCTTTATTTTCACGTGAAATATTTTGTAGTTACAATGTAGCACTTTACTTACCCTTTTGACTCTGCCATATATTTCTGTTTTGTTTGGGATCTCGTTTAGCCTTGACGCTAGCGGTCGCAGCGCCGCTGGTAGTACAGGTGCCGCCGTGAAACATTGCGCTGAAAATTCTGACACGGACTAGACACGACTTTCGTTTCGGTTCGTTAAAAAACACAATGGGCACTCATTTTTCCCCGTTTATGCGCACGAATATTCTGAATTCGATCGCGTTGTAAACGTGCATGTGTCGAAACTGTATTTTGTGGCGCGAGCGCGGCCCGGCCGCGTTATTTTTGTTGCCACGCCACTCGCTCTGTTTATTCAATTTTAATAACAATATTTTCTTTCAGCGCCCGCCACTGGTACAATTTAATAGACTAGAAAAACTGTGGAGCACATAAAACTGGAAATAGCATAGGACATAAAATATATACATTTTTCGACATTTGTTGATTAGAGATTTTTTTCTGTTGTTTGGATACTTACCTAACTTTTTTTTAGATACGTGTTAAACACAGAAGAGTAAATGGAGCTAGCGCTCCCATGCACTTTCTCTAATCAGTGGTATTGAAGGATATTTTACTTTATTCACTGTAAATTATTTCTAGTGTGCTAAGAAATAAAAAAAATATTTCAGAACAATTACTTTATACTTAAGATAATTTGTACTGGAGGCCATAAGCTCCTCATTTTGAGTTTAAGTAAGAGTTTAAGGCTCGTATTTATAAAGCGATCTCAAAATTGATAGCAATATTAAGTATGGATTTGACAGATCATTTTTGTACTGTACTGACATTTCTGATACGGACTCAAACTCGCTGTCACTCTTGAGTGCTGATTATAAATACGGGTCTAAGTCTATGCTTATGTTCATTAAATAAGTATCTAAGAATTTGATGGTGTTTTTCTAACATTAAGAAGTAAATCTCAAATAGGATATCGGTTCAGTATACCTGCAAAAACATGACTTATAACTAAATAAAAACCTTGAAAGCGCAAAAATCTAAAACAGAAATAAAAAAATATTATGCAAAAAAAATAATAGTCACCTCCATATAGCAGCAACAAAGCTAAAATGGCGGCATACGGTGCATGATATTTTAATTTGTACGCCTGAAATGTCCCGCCACGGGCAAAGATTACACTAGAAGCATGACTAGAAGTCATAATAGAAACTACCTATTATGGTATGGCTACAAACTCTTAAAACTTTAGGTGCATAGATTTATGTATACAAATTATTATTTTATTAAATATGTAAACGCTGCCAAAAGACAAAAATTATTTGTATTTTGTGTAACGTTCCTATAAACTATACTGGATCGTTTCTTTTTTCTCTTCTTTAAGGGACAAAGTATTACAGTACAAAGTCATAATCTCAAAAGATGGTTTAACTTTCTTAAAAAAAAAAAAACGACTAACGAGTCTTACCTACTACCATAGTTATCTTAATTGCTGTACAGGTCATGGAATCTTACAATTAAATGATTTTTGTAAGATGCGAGGTTTTAATTCAAGGTCAAAATTATAATTCTCATTGCAAATTATAAGGGAGTCATTTCTAGATTTTTATTCTTGCATTATCTTAGTCGATACTGGAACAAGCTTCTGTGCTCTTCTTAATCTATGACCATGCACTTAATTAGAGAGAGCCTCCAACAAATTTTAATTGCCGCTCGTAAAAAGTTCCTACTGTTGTTATACGATATGTTGTATAAGCATTTAGTTTCAATTACATTTACGAATAAAAAATTCACCTATCGGAAAACCACAAAAAAAAGAAAACGGGTTGCACTCCGGGAATGCCGGCAGAAGTGAAAACTTGAACATTAACGGTAGACTCGACCGAAACCTTACCTGAATCCCTGAATAATAAAACAGTAAAAAAAAACTCATTTTCTTTCCATGTTTCAACATAATATGTTGCTAGTTATTTTCTAAAACGCAACTCTAACTCTGGATGTCACGGAACGGCCAGTTTACTTTTCCTCTTGCTTGGCCTCTGTTTGCATACAATTTGTATGTGATCAGAGGTCAAAACTCTGGGTGACGCGGATCGATAATTTTACTTTTCCTTTTGCTTGGCCTCTGTTTGCATACGATTTGTATGTGATTAGAGATCAAAACTCTGGGTGACGCGGATCGACCATTTTACTTGGCCTCGCTTGGCCTCTGCTTGCATACAATTTGTCTGTGACCAAAGGTTAGGAACTCTGGTCTTACGCGAGTTTAACATTTTTTACCCATCCCAAAAAGTGCCCAACGCCGTTAAAGAAGTTCTCACTTCAAAACTTAGGCTCGTATTTATAAAGCGATCTCAAGATTGAGAGCAATATTAAGTATGGATTTGACAGATCGTTTTGTACTAAAATGACATTTCTGATACGGACTCAAACTCGCTGTCTCTCTTGAGAGCTGATTATAAATACGGGCCTTAGAAAGCTGCCTAGTAAGATTGTCCTGAGTTTTCGTTCGGAAAATGCAGTCTTCCGAATACAGCCATATGTTCAATAATTGGTAGGTGGGTTCCGTTCCTGTCGTTCTCTTTAAAAGTGACATACTAATCAGTATCAGTGACCTCTAAAGGTTGCAGGGTTCAAGCAAAATAAGAACATCGGCAAATCACGTAATGACCTTCCAATGACCTACATAAATAAGCCACTTATATAGATTGGTCATAAAAAAACTTATAACGTAATAAATGTTTTAAAAATGGTCCACTCGCCCAAATGAAAGTATGGGTTTGCCATCCTATTATGGAAGTTCAAACAAATTTGCTGATACTTTACGAGCTACCGTAAAGTTTGAATTTACATTGGAGTATGCACTGCTGCTGGGAAAAATGGCAGCTACAAAATTTGCTAAATTAGTTAGAATTTAAATTGTATTTGATCAAAATGTATTTTATGACCAGTCAAGTCACTTACTTTTATTTTTCTTCAGATTCATGTATATTCATCAGAAGGCGGCTTGAAATTGTGTACATTATTCATATATTTATCTATATCTATACTTCTATCTAAACTTATAAAATCGTTTGTCCTTACTGACTGACTGACTGACTGACTGACTGACTGATTCATCAACGCAGAGCCTAAACTACTAAAGCTAGAATCGTTAAACTTAGAGAGCAAGTTCCTCTTATAACGTAACCTCCCACTAAGAAAGGATTTGCGGATTTCCCCCCCCTAAACGGGTAAAAAGGGGGGTTGAAGTTTGTATGAAAGTCCGTCAATTTTGAAGGTAGGATCTTCAAATTTTGTATTTAGGCTAATGATTAAAAAATAATTTATACGTGTTTCAGCATTTTTGTATTTTTCACCCCTAAGAGGGTTAAATAGGGGATGGAAGTTTGTATGGAAATTCCGTCAATTTTGATGGCAGGATCATCTAATTTTGTTTCTGGGCTAAAGATTAAAAAATAATGAACACGTGTTTCAGCGTTTTTGTATTTTCCACCCCTAAGGGGGTTAAATAGGGGATGGAAGTTTGTATTGAAATTCCGTCAATTTTAAAGGTAGGAACAGCGCGGGAACTCAATCCCACGGGAAAACTCTTAGCTGCGGGTGAAACCGCGGGGCGGAAAGCTAGTCTGTTATAAAGAGGAAAGATTTGTACTTTCGTATGTGATGTATGTTTGTAACGAATAAACTCAAAAACTAATAGACCGATTTCAAAAATTCTTTCAGCATTAAAAATCTACGTTCACCCTGAGTAGGCTTCTTTTTACCGCAGGAAAGTACAAAATTCCCACAAAAAACATTGTTTAGCAGCGGGTGACACCGCTCACAGAATTAGTACCTAAAATAAAACTGCTTCTAACTCTGGTAAAAAAATTGTTACCTATTCCTACGGAAATAAGCAGTAGTTAAAAAGCTAGTAGCAGAGAAATATTATTATCTGTTTATGATTAAATCTACACTAATTATATAAAAAACATCAACACTCTCAAGTTGTCAAACGTTGAGAATTGTTGTAAAATACTTCGCTTGCTCCGCACTCCTCCTTCTACTATTATAATAATATTCTGTGCTTCTAGGATAAAATAGACGTAACTTTGTTAATAAATTATATATGTAGTTTAAGACGAGACCATACATTCCTAAATAGTTCGATACTAATGAACTCTACGTGTGGACTGAACTAGTTCCACAGTTGTTCCAAATTGTCGAATGTCGATAGAGTTTCGGCGCCAAATTACCATCTGTACCACCCTATTGATAGTACCCCATCGTTCCTCTTGATAGTAGCTACTTGAAACTTACTACAATGATGAAGGCACCTTGTTCTATAATAATATTGGTTGATATGTGATTGGTTAACAAAGATAAGTAACTGGAAATATTTTAAAGATTGTTCGAATCTTCTTTTGCTGTGTGAATTTTATTGTGTGTTTCACCCGCGTCTAAATCAGTTATTCTGTAGAAATAAGGTATTTTTCTGAGACATCTATCTTCTTTCCTAATTTTATCAGAATCGGTTTAGCCGTTTTAGACGTGAAATGTAAACAAAGAAACAAACAGACAGGCAGACAAAGTTACCTTCGGACTTATAATAATTAGGTAGTATGAACGCAAAAGATTGCAGATTTTCGTTGTCCTTTTTTTTCAGAGAGTACCTAGAGATACTGACTCGGTTTCAGTTACACCATTATTATAGTTAAAATACAAACTAAACCATACTTGGTCGTTAACAAGCTAGATGTGTGGCTAGATAATGTGTGAGCGGACCGCTAATGTGGGGTCAGTGACGGCAAAACGCATTGCAATGGCCCCATTATAGACCACGGTACTGTACTTGCTTAAGTACTGCAGCCACAGCAGAAATACAAGTATAACATCTTTTGGAAGAAGCTTATGTGGGAGCGCTACATAGGCCGAAATGGCGACAAGCTTCTCAAAACGGGGAAGAACAGCGAAACTTGTTATTGATGATTACCAAGATCCACTTCCTTCTAACTGCTTAGTCAGCGAGTGTAATTACTTCAAACAGACGACCAAAATGAAATAAAAAACAGTTTCTTCAACACATCGTAGCTCGAACGTGCAATAAGTTTTTTTTTTTTTTATTCATCCATTATAGGATAGGCAAAGGAACAGAGCCATACAGACACATTTTCTTGACTTTATTTTTTTATGCCACACGTAACAAGACATTTGAAAAATTAAATTAGAATTTCAAGCGTACACAAAGCAATGTAGACACAGGTGAGTGACTAGCAACTGTTATAGAGCTAATGAAGTTAAATGCATATCTAGGACACCCCTGTAGCACCTAATGAGATGAAAAATTTATGATCGCCCAGCTGTGGTGACCCCTTTCGCACCCTCGGTTACTTTGTTCACTCACTATAAATACCCATTGTTGTACAGTTATCTTTGAACCACTCTTTAAAGGGTAAGTTTTTACTGGGGACCCATAATTTTCGTTAGATAAAGAGATAAACTCAAAAATATTACAATTTGTTGTGGTAAATTACATGCAATAAAATTTTCCCGATAAATTAAATGGCATCCACTTTCCTTCAATATTTAAATTAATCTTACTACGTAGCAATTGAATCGAATATCATTAATTGCATTCGATCTCGATGATTTTTAATGTACTTACTTACCTACCTTTTTGATTATTAAATTGGAAGGTATAATATGCATTTTATTTTGAGTCGATCGCCCTGTTCCAGGGTAGACTCGTTCCCTTCGGTGGGGACGTATCTGAGCTGACAATGATATGCATTTTATTTTACCAATATTAAATTGATTATGAATTAAATGGTTTGTATCTTGTTTATTTTCTTTCCTTCCTTCAAGCCAACACGAAAAAAAAGAAGAAGAGAAGGCCAAATGAGGTTTTCAGAGTCGATATGTCATGCTTTACATTTTCATAAATGTTCTGGTAGATTATTCTCTATTCAGTACTTATGTTCAGTCAGATTTTTCTCTACGTGTTCCTTCATAAGAAAAAAAAACTTTTAAATCATGGCTTAATGCTTCCGTCACTAAGTATCTTTCCTTGTACGCTCGTATTTTTCCTTCATATTTCGTTGTTAATAAAAAATATGGTTCATAAAAGTTGTTGCTGCTTGCTTACTATGGAATATTAGATAGGTATGGTTTTTTCGAGTGCAAAGTAAGGTCAACAAACGATATAATAAAGGGACTTATCAGAACTTTTAACTATTGAATGGCCTTTGATAATAAGTAATAAAATAGCTTGTACTCGAAGATGTGATTCCCATTAGTACTATGGGCGCGTAATCTGTGGGACTACTACCCACTTTTTTTTTTGGTGGTGCCGTGCTAAGAATACAAATCGGATTAAAAGTTGGATGCAATAAAAACGCTGGCATCCTCATTAATGATTATTTTTCCTTTTCAATGAAGAAATGATAACTGACAAAATACCACTTTGTCAAAAAACTAGGTAGTGTTTATCGCTTACTTGTAGCTCATGAACGCCAATTCTCGACAAAATGATGTTTGGCAATCGTGCGGCATGTGTTTATCGTGAATGCGCGCAAACACCATCAGGCCATGTGGCTGCTAAAGCTGCCGACGCATGCGGGCGGCATGCATGCTGGGGATGCACAAAATTGTACACATGTACATAGGTACATACATACAGAAAGTCACGCCTTAATCCCTTACGGGGAAAAATATTTACTGACAAACTCAGCCTCAACACTCTGTGCACTGTAAAAAGCTAAAATTTATCAAAATAGTCATTTTCATGTGACACTCTGCCTGCTCCATAACAGGTCGTCGAAGAATTTATGCAGTCATTTGCTTGCGAATTTTTGTGCTAGGTACCTACTTAAAAGTACTTTGTTATTAAAGATTCAGAACTACAGATTACTGGGTGAATTTTCTACAAGTTCTAACAACTCCCAATTATTTACTTATTATTTACTATTCAAGAGAAGTAATTTATTCTAAGCAAGAGACTGGTACTTATTAGATATTTATCTGCGTACGTATTTCTGACGAAAACTTTTTAAAGATTAAAATAGAAAATTATAAATGAGTTTGAAAAATGTTTGCACTGATTTTTGAAAATAAAAATAGAATCAAATTTTAAAATTGAATTGTTGAAAATATTAATTCTTCTGTCATTTCATTTGAGTAATCAGTGAATCTTCATCATGAATGACAAACTAACTAACGAAAACAACAAATTAAAAATCTTGTTGTTCTAGTTCATACAAAAGTAAACATACCCCATAACCTATCGTCTGCGATGCTCAAACAAATGTTTATATACAGAACCAATCAAAAGCATCCTTTAGAGATTGGTTTTCAGAGTTCGATTCCCGGCGGGCGACAATGATGTTTCTATAGCCCGATCAACGAAGCCTTTGACATCCGACAAATTCCTCAGTCTTTGAAACTTAGCAGGTGATAAATTTAGGTAATACAGATTACAGATGTAAGATAAGCCAATACTTTTTATGACCCTACATTAGGTATTTTTACCTAAACGTGAAAAACGCTTATAACTCTCTGTGAATAAATCCTCAGGGTAAAATAATTTCTTTATATGTATGTTTGTATTAGTAGAAATAGGTATGTAAAGGAATCCAAAATATTTTCTATTTGAAAGATAGTCTAAATATAACTTTTAACATTTTGCTCTATAAGTCGTACTGAAAAATTGCTCCGCTAATTATTATTCTTTAATATAGTTTTATTTACTAAAATAAATAGCTTTGTTTGATAATCCAATAGATTTTCCTTTTTTAACTTATCAATTTTATTTTTGCTCAATAACGTAATGTGAAAAATTACTCAGCTTAATTTAAATACTTTTATTAGTTAAGAATCAATATATTCTAATAGATTTTCCAATAATCCAAAGGAATTTCGGCCTTTTACAAACGTTTTTAAAACCTTAAGAATACGGACGGTCGCGGGTGTGAAGAGGGGTGCGGTGGCGGCGGACGGCGCGAGCGACACGGCTCGGCGGCGGGCGGACCGGCAGTTTATTTACTCGTTGGGGTGAAGTGCGCAACGGAGTTGTTTGGTTAGCTATTTATTTGTTTAGTGAATCTAGGGACTTTTTGACAGCACAAAATTTTAGTTCAAAAATTCACATTAGATGGCCCTGCTCTTATTTCATTAAAGAAAAAAGAGACAATGCTCCTTAGATATAAACTCTTTGTATTTTTTAGACTCAAATTGACATACCATAATGTCAAATCTAAAAGAACATTATTTTCGTCGTATTTTTTTGCTGCTAGGCATAATCACAGTATAATTCAATAGTCTGACGTTCTGACGTACGTCATACAGTATGGTCACTCCATGCCTCCCCCTGGAAGTGCGCCCCCCCCCGCGCTCGGTTACCTTTCAGTTACCGACTGGCAGGGACGCGACGACGCCGACGAGGCGGTGCGCAGAGTGAATGTTGTTAAGTTGGCTGAATTTGTATTAAGTCAGTATCTCACAAAAAATATGTGCAGGCTTACTGACCGTTTTAATGTTAAGTCTATGTTCTTTTAAAAATCTGAGAAAAATTGTGTCTGAAATCAAATTCGGTCTATGTCGTTTGGAAGAAAATAAAATATCGGTGGAACATTTGTTTTTAAGTCTTTGTTTTACAAAAAATTATCATTTCAACACTGTAACAATACGAAATAAGTCATTGTTTTTATCGATTTGGAGTAAATATTCCAAGATAAGTCACAAAAAATCTGTGAAGTTTATAGCCACGAACCGATTTCTTGCCGTATCAAAACCAACAGCACAGTATATAAATGTTTGTTTACAACGATTTAAGCACCGCCAAGCCCTATTAACACACGTACCTTACTTTTTTTAGATATGCGCGGCCACAGTTGCTTGTCTGCCGCTCAATTTAAAAAACTCAAAGAGTGCGTTTTTATAGTGAAGTGATCATTGTGTTGTGATTGAAGTATTTTAAAAATTTTGTGGTTTTTTTAACTTAAAGAAAAAACAAAAACAGGTTTGCGGCAAATAAAAGTCAAGCAAGTTATGATTTTTACTCTCGCAGCGTATTTAAGGACTTCAAAGTTTGCCAAGGTAGATTATGTCCGGGGTGCCAAAGAAATTTAAAATTGTATATCGGATAAAGAATGGTGTCCCGAAAATGAAAGGGGTTGCTCAGTCAACGATAGGGAATAACTTTCACAGTTAATGGAGATTCCGCCAATACAGCCATATAAGCCACAGGATAACAGAGTACGTTTGAAAAAGTTGCCTCGACCTCACTAGACAAGGCGCTTAATCTCGTGGCACATTTTGCAGCTGGTAAGAATGTGATTATAAAAAGTCAGCCATGTTTCTTAGTGTACCCACACCTTGAGGACCCATCAATTTCGCATTGATAAGCGGTAATCACGTAATCAGGGCCCACGAATTTCCAATTATTTACAATGCGAAGATATTCTTTACCTAATCTGGTAATATAGGGGCAGCAAGTTAAAGATTAGGGGACACTTCCGAAAGAGACACGTATGCTTATGCGTGTTAAGCGACTTATCGAAGCTACGCTACAATCCTTTACTCTATCTGCTTAGTATTGATAGAATTTTAATAAGATAATTTTGCTGCACCTGGTGCATTTGTTAAGTTATTTAAGATTAATTACTTTATTCTATAAATAAAATACTTACCTCTTAGATAAGTATACTACTCTAAAAAGACTACTACTTTGTTAAAAAAATTGTTATACCTGGTGTATCTATATGTATGTACTAGTATGTATGTATACAGGTATAATGATCTTACTCTTTTAAAACTTTAAATAGTAACTATGAAAGAAAAGGATATTGTTTTAAAAAAAATACTTAATACCTTTACTACGATTCGCAAGGTTCATTGAGTAAAAATGCTTACCTTTTTTTGTTGGAGGCCCGTAACTAGTGAGAAAAAACCACGATTATGAACCTATACACATTTATTTGGAAAAAATATGTTCGAGATCTTTTTGAATTACCGTCACGCAAGGCCAGTGTTTATCAGATATAAAAACTTCTTTCAACATATTTGCCAATGTATAACTGACTTAATAATTAATAAATTTAATTAAAAAGGCTTTGTCAATATATTTAATTCATTTTTAATATTATAAGTATTTATTTTACTACTAATTCTGCACTTTAATCTTAATTATGGGAATATTTTAGTACTAAATTTTAACATAAACCGCTAACTTACGTGGGATTTTTAGTCAAAATAACGGCTTCTTTGGTAATGTGTTACACTTTCTTGTTAAATCTAGATAAAACAATGACCGAAATAAAAATCGGTCATCTTTAGCCTTCAATAATTTAGTAAGATATAGACCTATTTGTAGATCAAGCAAAATATTTTTCGATATTTTAGTGAGACAGTGACCGATGTCAAAACAATTTTAAAAAACTTTAAAAAAATATGCAAAATATAAAAAAATATGAACATGTTTTACTGAGTCTAATAGAAGGTATTCTAAGGATTAAAAGTGTATTTTTAGATTTTAGATATTCTTCTTTGTTACAATTTTATTACGATTTAACAAATTACCTTAAAAAGTCAAAAAGTTTTTTGCCATTTCCCAAAAGTTTGCGGTTTATGTTAAAATTTAGTACTAAAATATTCCCATAATTAAGATTAAAAGTGCAGAATTAGTAGTAAAATAAATACTTATAATATTAAAAATGAATTAAATATATTGACAAAGCCTTTTTAATTAAATTTATTAATTATTAAGTCAGTTATACATTGGCAAATATGTTGAAAGAAGTTTTTATATCTGATAAACACTGGCCTTGCGTGACGGTAATTCAAAAAGATCTCGAACATATTTTTTCCAAATAAATGTGTATAGGTTCATAATCGTGGTTTTTTCTCACTAGTTACGGGCCTCCAACAAAAAAAGGTAAGCATTTTTACTCAATGAACCTTGCGAATCGTAGTAAAGGTATTAAGTATTTTTTTTAAAACAATATCCTTTTCTTTCATAGTTACTATTTAAAGTTTTAAAAGAGTAAGATCATTATACCTGTATACATACATACTAGTACATACATATAGATACACCAGGTATAACAATTTTTTTTAACAAAGTAGTAGTCTTTTTAGAGTAGTATACTTATCTAAGAGGTAAGTATTTTATTTATAGAATAAAGTAATTAATCTTAAATAACTTAACAAATGCACCAGGTGCAGCAAAATTATCTTATTAAAATTCTATCAATACTAAGCAGATAGAGTAAAGGATTGTAGCGTAGCTTCGATAAGTCGCTTAACACGCATAAGCATACGTGTCTCTTTCGGAAGTGTCCCCTAATCTTTAACTTGCTGCCCCTATATTACCAGATTAGGTAAAGAATATCTTCGCATTGTAAATAATTGGAAATTCGTGGGCCCTGATTACGTGATTACCGCTTATCAATGCGAAATTGATGGGTCCTCAAGGTGTGGGTACACTAAGAAACATGGCTGACTTTTTATAATCACATTCTTACCAGCTGCAAAATGTGCCACGAGATTAAGCGCCTTGTCTAGTGAGGTCGAGGCAACTTTTTCAAACGTACTCTGTTATCCTGTGGCTTATATGGCTGTATTGGCGGAATCTCCATTAACTGTGAAAGTTATTCCCTATCGTTGACTGAGCAACCCCTTTCATTTTCGGGACACCATTCTTTATCCGATATACAATTTTAATTTCTTTGGCACCCCGGACATAATCTACCTTGGCAAACTTTGAAGTCCTTAAATACGCTGCGAGAGTAAAAATCATAACTTGCTTGACTTTTATTTGCCGCAAACCTGTTTTTGTTTTTTCTTTAAGTTAAAAAAACCACAAAATTTTTAAAATACTTCAATCACAACACAATGATCACTTCACTATAAAAACGCACTCTTTGAGTTTTTTAAATTGAGCGGCAGACAAGCAACTGTGGCCGCGCATATCTAAAAAAAGTAAGGTACGTGTGTTAATAGGGCTTGGCGGTGCTTAAATCGTTGTAAACAAACATTTATATACTGTGCTGTTGGTTTTGATACGGGCAAGAAATCGGTTCGTGGCTATAACTTCACAGATTTTTTGTGACTTATCTTGGAATATTTACTCCAAATCGATAAAAACAATGACTTATTTCGTATTGTTACAGTGTTGAAATGATAATTTTTTGTAAAACAAAGACTTAAAAACAAATGTTCCACCGATATTTTACTTTTCTTCCAAACGACATAGACCGAATTTGATTTCAGACACAATTTTTCTCAGATTTTTAAAAGAACATAGACTTAACATTAAAACGGTCAGTAAGCCTGCACATATTTTTTTGTGAGATACTGACTTAATACAAATTCAGCCAACTTAACAACATTCACTCTGCGCACCGCCTCGTCGGCGTCGTCGCGTCCCTGCCAGTCGGTAACTGAAAGGTAACCGAGCGCGGGGGGGGGCGCACTTCCAGGGGGAGGCATGGAGTGACCATTACTGTATGACGTACGTCAGAACGTCAGACTATTGAATATATACTGTGATTATGCCTAGCAGCAAAAAAATACGACGAAAATAATGTTCTTTTAGATTTGACATTATGGTATGTCAATTTGAGTCTAAAAAATACAAAGAGTTTATATTCTAAGGGAGCATTGTCTCTTTTTTTAATGAAATAAGAGCAGGGCCATCTAATGTGAATTTTTGAACTAAAATTTTGTGCTGTCAAAAAGTCCCTAGATTCACTAAAACAAATAAATAGCTAACCAAACAACTCCGTTGCGCACTTCACCCCAACGAGTAAATAAACTGCCGGTCCGCCCGCCGCCGAGCCGTGTCGCTCGCGCCGTCCGCCGCCACCGCACCCCTCTTCACACCCGCGACCGTCCGTATTCTTAAGGTTTTAAAAACGTTTGTAAAAGGCCGAAATTCCTTTGGATTATTGGAAAATCTATTAGAATATATTGATTCTTAACTAATAAAAGTATTAAATTAAGCTGAGTAATTTTTCACATTACGTTATTGAGCAAAAATAAAATTGATAAGTTAAAAAAGGAAAATCTATTGGATTATCAAACAAAGCTATTTATTTTAGTAAATAAAACTATATTAAAGGAATAATAATTAGCGGAGCAATTTTTCAGTACGACTTATAGAGCAAAATGTTAAAAGTTATATTTAGACTATCTTTCAAATAGAAAATATTTTGGATTCCTTTACATACCTATTTCTACTAATACAAACATACATATAAAGAAATTATTTTACCCTGAGGATTTATTCACAGAGAGTTATAAGCT
>JARACY010001965.1:0-49055 GCA_029255725.1 Scrobipalpa atriplicella
ATAGAGAGTGACCAGAGACCGACCCATAGCGAGCGGACGCCATTTACAGATCCATTCTTTATGCTGCGCGGCTTATACTACTTGCTTAGCGTTATGTTATAATTATAACAAAAACACCTTAATTTATGATACACAGATCACAATACATTAAAATACACCTAAAAGTATACAAATCTTGGCAGTAAATAGACGAATAAATCCATATTCATTGAGAAAATAACAATACTATATTAATCACTTTGATAATAATAACTGATATGTGCCTAAGTACAAGCCTTACGTATGTTTTAGAATTTCAAAATTACATAGCATGAACGATTCAAGCTGATACACAGAATGTAGCAAAAAGGAAATGTACATGTCGCAGTCGACTGGTGGTATTGCCCTTTATTATTGGGCCCTTTAATAAAAAAAACACTATGCATTATAATATAAATCTAGCTTTGTAATTGTATTATTTAGGGGTTCAGAACATTTACACTTCAGTACCTAACTAGCTGTAATGTTGAACGTAATATCAATGAAATGGCTAGCTGTTTAATTGAATAGCTATTTCAAAGAGTTGACTGTGAAAGGTGAATGAACTTTCAAGTTTCGTTAAGCTGTTACAAATGTCCCGAGCTCTCTTTGGTTTAACAACGATAACTTTTGACTAGGTGCAAAGTTTGATACTCGATAACACTGGGTATACCTAAAGATATGTCAAGTCTAAATTCCTAAAGAGCTGATGTTTGTGAAGTATGATTAAAAGTACTATAGTATAGATAGAGGGTTGAAAAAATACAGAATTTTTTAGTGTTTCACTTAACGACTGCTGGATTTTGCAGTTTTATTTATTTAGGGAATGAAAATTATGTTTTCTATCATGTTTCTATCAGTAAAATTACCTATCCATGATCTTTAACTCCTGTATTTTTCCAACCCTTGTATACTTTTTACACCATAATATTATTTGAAATTAACATACTGCATGTGTCTTTTCTTTGGTCGTCCACCCGGGAGGATACGCAGCTGGCACATTCTATGTTTTTCTCTCACTCCCAGTCCAGCATGAAAGTAATGAATAATGACGAATGTTCTGTATCTGCTGAAATATTTTTTTCTTTCTTTTCTTAGATCCCTCCGCATTACATGTCCATACCAGGCTGGAGTAGCTATTAGTCTATTTAGATTTTAAGTCATCAAATTGTAATAACTGGTGCTAATTTCTTTGCCACTATTGACTATTGCAGGTGCAGCGACTGCGCGGGGGACTGACTGGTGGAATTAGGATCACTCGGAATGATCCAATGGAGGAGCTGACTCGGCGGGAAGACCATCGCCGCGCGGTGGTGCCTACTGGCACCGACTATGCACGCGAGGTCAAGCAGAGAGAGACAGAGATGTATATAAGAGTGAGTTTTATCTGATGTCTTTGATTTGTTTGATCTGATGGAGGAGCTGATTTGCCGCACGGTGTACAAACTCCTAAGCTTTTAAATCTTGCTTCTGATAAAGCCATTCAAACATTAGGTGATAAAAAATCTTTTCATTGTAATCTTTTAGCACAGAATTAATATAGCTTTTAGTCAACTATATACCTGGTACACACCAGCATATAGCCTCATCAGCAAAGCTTAGCTGTTATAAAATAATAATAAATTAAATAAATCTTTCACAAATGAAACATTCATGTTTATTTTATATTTAATGCTGGGTAAATTACTATCAAGCACTACTGTTACATTACCATAGATATGCTATTACTTACTTAGACCTCAAACATTGGTCTAAAAGTATTGAAAACAATCATTCTTTCAACAGAACGAAATAGACCGCCCCAAATGGGAGAGCATGTCGGGAGGCCTGGAATCTCTGGAGCACCTGTCTTCATTTGGAGCGTCGGTTCCCAACTTAGGAGAGCTTACTGAAGAGGCGATGACAGAAGTATACAGCAAGTACTCCTTCAAGAAGAGAGAAGACGCCACTAAACTGGCTATTGACGAGTTCAAACAAGAGGTAAATAAACATTTTATACTAAAGTTTTAAAATTATAACATTTTGTAAAGAAATATAAACAAGTTTTACTTAGAAATCTCCTCAGACTGCCTAACATTATTTATTGCCTACTAAAATATGGAATGTGAAAGTTTGTATTGATTTAAAAGTTATTGTATTGATTTAAAGTTTGATTTGGCCTACATTTGAGCATTGAGGAATCTGATGTAAATTTTTTAATAAAATTATGATGTAAAATGCTGCTTGTGATGAATAATGTATGATGTCTTAGAAAATCAATAGTGGTAATTAATATACCTAGGACACAGCTTGGAATTTTTAAAAACATTATTTTCATTACCGCCTAGAAATAGAAATAAAACTTATGTATATTTGCAGAAAAACCCACTCAATAGAAGATGTAATAATCACCAAAAAAGTTTTTTTTATTTCCCAGGCAACTACATTACAATGTAACTAAATTATACTGGCAGATCATTCATTACCTGGTATCCAACAAGCCCTCCAACGTCCCATCCTCTCTCGTGCGCCACTCTCTTAGCAATAGATATGGCTGCGATCCTCCTGGGCTGGGTGACTATGATCTTGCACGGCTTGCGTTTCTGATAAAGCCATTCAAACATTAGGTGATAAAAAATCTTTTCATTGTAATCTTTTAGCACAGAATTAATATAGCTTTTAGTCAACTATATACCTGGTACACACCAGCATATAGCCTCATCAGCAAAGCTTAGCTGTTATAAAATAATAATAAATTAAATAAATCTTTCACAAATGAAACATTCATGTTTATTTTATATTTAATGCTGGGTAAATTACTATCAAGCACTACTGTTACATTACCATAGATATGCTATTACTTACTTAGACCTCAAACATTGGTCTAAAAGTATTGAAAACAATCATTCTTTCAACAGAACGAAATAGACCGCCCCAAATGGGAGAGCATGTCGGGAGGCCTGGAATCTCTGGAGCACCTGTCTTCATTTGGAGCGTCGGTTCCCAACTTAGGAGAGCTTACTGAAGAGGCGATGACAGAAGTATACAGCAAGTACTCCTTCAAGAAGAGAGAAGACGCCACTAAACTGGCTATTGACGAGTTCAAACAAGAGGTAAATAAACATTTTATACTAAAGTTTTAAAATTATAACATTTTGTAAAGAAATATAAACAAGTTTTACTTAGAAATCTCCTCAGACTGCCTAACATTATTTATTGCCTACTAAAATATGGAATGTGAAAGTTTGTATTGATTTAAAAGTTATTGTATTGATTTAAAGTTTGATTTGGCCTACATTTGAGCATTGAGGAATCTGATGTAAATTTTTTAATAAAATTATGATGTAAAATGCTGCTTGTGATGAATAATGTATGATGTCTTAGAAAAGAAACTCCTATGCAACCTAAATTTTATATTACATAGTCATACCTACTGAACTTGAAATAATGGGAAGAGCTTATCTTATAATTTTGAATGAAACATGATAACTGTTTACAATGGGAAATGGTTTATTCCTGCAGGAATGGTTCTTGTTGTGAAAGTGCAGAGCACAAGGCTAGTATTTCACAGTTCAATCCATGCTCCTTCAGAAAAGTTACATTACAAAAACATGCTTAACTTGAAATAATCTCACTTTGCTTATGTAAGCATAATGGTTTAACTCTTATACAAAATGCAAACATGCATTTCCCACAGCATGTTGTATTTAAATGGCAATGACAACAGTAACGACAACTTTTGTTTAATTTTAGATCTTAGACAGAATCAATGGATTCCCAGTGGTGATTATTGAGGGTCCAACTGGTTGCGGTAAAACCACACAAGTGCCTCAGTGGATCCTCGATGACTGCTATCAGAAACGCAAGCCGTGCAAGATCATAGTCACCCAGCCCAGGAGGATCGCAGCCATATCTATTGCTAAGAGAGTGGCGCACGAGAGAGGATGGGACGTTGGAGGGCTTGTTGGATACCAGGTAATGAATGATCTGCCAGTATAATTTAGTTACATTGTAATGTAGTTGCCTGGGAAATAAAAAAAACTTTTTTGGTGATTATTACATCTTCTATTGAGTGGGTTTTTCTGCAAATATACATAAGTTTTATTTCTATTTCTAGGCGGTAATGAAAATAATGTTTTTAAAATTCCAAGCTGTGTCCTAGGTATATTAATTACCACTATTGATTTTCTAAGACATCATACATTATTCATCACAAGCAGCATTTTACATCATAATTTTATTAAAAATTTACATCAGATTCCTCAATGCTCAAATGTAGGCCAAATCAAACTTTAAATCAATACAATAACTTTTAAATCAATACAAACTTTCACATTCCATATTTTAGTAGGCAATAAATAATGTTAGGCAGTCTGAGGAGATTTCTAAGTAAAACTTGTTTATATTTCTTTACAAAATGTTATAATTTTAAAACTTTAGTATAAAATGTTTATTTACCTCTTGTTTGAACTCGTCAATAGCCAGTTTAGTGGCGTCTTCTCTCTTCTTGAAGGAGTACTTGCTGTATACTTCTGTCATCGCCTCTTCAGTAAGCTCTCCTAAGTTGGGAACCGACGCTCCAAATGAAGACAGGTGCTCCAGAGATTCCAGGCCTCCCGACATGCTCTCCCATTTGGGGCGGTCTATTTCGTTCTGTTGAAAGAATGATTGTTTTCAATACTTTTAGACCAATGTTTGAGGTCTAAGTAAGTAATAGCATATCTATGGTAATGTAACAGTAGTGCTTGATAGTAATTTACCCAGCATTAAATATAAAATAAACATGAATGTTTCATTTGTGAAAGATTTATTTAATTTATTATTATTTTATAACAGCTAAGCTTTGCTGATGAGGCTATATGCTGGTGTGTACCAGGTATATAGTTGACTAAAAGCTATATTAATTCTGTGCTAAAAGATTACAATGAAAAGATTTTTTATCACCTAATGTTTGAATGGCTTTATCAGAAGCAAGATTTAAAAGCTTAGGAGTTTGTACACCGTGCGGCAAATCAGCTCCTCCATCAGATCAAACAAATCAAAGACATCAGATAAAACTCACTCTTATATACATCTCTGTCTCTCTCTGCTTGACCTCGCGTGCATAGTCGGTGCCAGTAGGCACCACCGCGCGGCGATGGTCTTCCCGCCGAGTCAGCTCCTCCATTGGATCATTCCGAGTGATCCTAATTCCACCAGTCAGTCCCCCGCGCAGTCGCTGCACCTGCAATAGTCAATAGTGGCAAAGAAATTAGCACCAGTTATTACAATTTGATGACTTAAAATCTAAATAGACTAATAGCTACTCCAGCCTGGTATGGACATGTAATGCGGAGGGATCTAAGAAAAGAAAGAAAAAAATATTTTCAGCAGATACAGAACATTCGTCATTATTCATTACTTCATGCTGGACTGGGAGTGAGAGAAAAACATAGAATGTGCCAGCTGCGTATCCTCCCGGGTGGACGACCAAAGAAAAGACACATGCAGTATGTTAATTTCAAATAATATTATGGTGTAAAAAGTATACAAGGGTTGGAAAAATACAGGAGTTAAAGATCATGGATAGGTAATTTTACTGATAGAAACATGATAGAAAACATAATTTTCATTCCCTAAATAAATAAAACTGCAAAATCCAGCAGTCGTTAAGTGAAACACTAAAAAATTCTGTATTTTTTCAACCCTCTATCTATACTATAGTACTTTTAATCATACTTCACAAACATCAGCTCTTTAGGAATTTAGACTTGACATATCTTTAGGTATACCCAGTGTTATCGAGTATCAAACTTTGCACCTAGTCAAAAGTTATCGTTGTTAAACCAAAGAGAGCTCGGGACATTTGTAACAGCTTAACGAAACTTGAAAGTTCATTCACCTTTCACAGTCAACTCTTTGAAATAGCTATTCAATTAAACAGCTAGCCATTTCATTGATATTACGTTCAACATTACAGCTAGTTAGGTACTGAAGTGTAAATGTTCTGAACCCCTAAATAATACAATTACAAAGCTAGATTTATATTATAATGCATAGTGTTTTTTTTATTAAAGGGCCCAATAATAAAGGGCAATACCACCAGTCGACTGCGACATGTACATTTCCTTTTTGCTACATTCTGTGTATCAGCTTGAATCGTTCATGCTATGTAATTTTGAAATTCTAAAACATACGTAAGGCTTGTACTTAGGCACATATCAGTTATTATTATCAAAGTGATTAATATAGTATTGTTATTTTCTCAATGAATATGGATTTATTCGTCTATTTACTGCCAAGATTTGTATACTTTTAGGTGTATTTTAATGTATTGTGATCTGTGTATCATAAATTAAGGTGTTTTTGTTATAATTATAACATAACGCTAAGCAAGTAGTATAAGCCGCGCAGATAAAGAATGGATCTGAAAATGGCGTCCGCTCGCTTCATGATGGGTACGCCTCGCATGCGTTCTTGCTCTATCTAATAGAGAGTGACAGAGACCGCATGCGAGCGGCCGCCATTTACAGATCCTTTCTTTATGTGCGCGGGTTATAACTAAACAGAGAAATAGCGAAATGTACTATGTAGTTCTAATATTTGGCCGAAGTAAAACAAAATGTTTTCTAATTGTGGATGTCTTGAAACTCTACTTACAAATAATTATGTGACAATACTGTATAAAGAATCGTACCTAGTAAAGTAATAGTCTTTCTTGTGAATATTCTACTGAAGATGTATAATATTTAAGGTTTCAAATGTCCGTAGATTTTGTTGCACCAATCATACCTATCCTTTTTACGTAAGTAATTGTTCAAAATTTTATCTTATTCTGTATTCATTCAATTTTATATGTTTCGCTTTCTATATCATTATTATAATCACTGTTATATCAGTATGCATAATAAATATAATATTTGTTATGTAGAATCATTTTAATGTGTAATTAAAGCTGTAATACTAGTTGTTATATAACTTCTATAAATGATCTGAATATTTTTGTTATGCCATGTATGGTATGGAATATAAGCCAATTGAAAATTTTCTCGTGTATTTTTTATGTTACGAACAAGGACCTAGGCTCCCCTACAGGTTTTTGAAACGGGTAGTAAACATATTACCTCAAACAATCAAACGGCTAGCCCTTTAGTTAAACAACGCCACGCCTTTTAATCATATGTCTAGCTTTGTGATTAAATTACAGAAGTGCTCAAAACATTCTACAACACAACCCTTTTCCACCACAACGAGGCTCTGCTAGTATCGTTTTGGTTTTTAGACTAGTTTCATTTCAGTGCTTTGATAACGTTTTGATAGTTGCATTGTTAGGTTTGTTAGGAACCACAGTGGACCCTGGATCAAAGTTATATCGCCAACCACTATCAAATACAGCGATTGGGAAAAACGCCTTAAACGTGACCTCCGAGGCGCGGAAACGCTCTTGACTGCCAATCAGATGATTAAGTCAACATTCATTGCCCATGCCTATGCTGGGGATAACCGAGAAACTCTAAAAAACTACATAACCTACATTGAAAGAGAGCTTGGTCGCACGCAATATTATTATGTATGTGAGGTGTGAGGGACCAACCCTGGGATTAGCAAATTAATTATACCAATAATTTAGTAGTAGACTTCAAAAAAAATTGTAAAAACTATCCACGACTTTGTAAAAGAAGATATAAGATACCTGCAATAGCTGAGTGGCGGTAGGTAACACCGTTCATATTTTTAACCGACTTTCAAAAGGAGGCGGTTCTCAATTTGTCGTGAACTTTTATTATTTTATAATATGTGATGTACTTTACCTTGTGACTACCTTTACCTACTTTGTGCATACTATCCTACTGTTCCTGAAAGAAAATTCTCCATACACGAACTTCCTTCCAACAGATGCCCGACAGAACTAAAAACTTATTTAAAAATCCCGCGGTGGAAGAAACCTGGCTAGAAACTGGATTGGATTGGTGGATTTTACTAGCCAATTACCAAGCGACTAGTTTTTTTTTTATTTACATAGCTGCCAGACGCATCATTTTAATAGTATTTCTATTATTTGATACTTGGTATACCGTTAAGTCAAACCTTTATTTATTTGCTGGTTGTTCATCGCCTCGCCATCACACACGTCATGGCTGATTAATTGGGTACTTGACTGGGTAGCTTAAAAAATTCAAAACGTTTATACTTAAAACTAATGGCTATAAATATTGTGGATTTCATTCATCATAAAAAAAAAATACACATTTAGATTTTAATAATCGGATTAAAAGTATATAAGTTATTGATTTGATTAGTCAATATTTACTAAAATGTGACGTCATAATTTACTATTTTCATACAAAAAAGCGTTTTTGACATTTCATAAAAAGTTGCTGATTTGACTAGTTGGAAAGTAGCCAAGCCAATTGCAGTTATCGCGAGACAGCGAAGCAAAAGGAAGGAAGAATCACTCACTGTGGTGATTTCCTGCGATTATTAATTTCCACGGCTTTGTAGCTGGCAACATGATTAAAAAAAAAACTTTTTTAATTTTTTTATTTATGTTTCCTAATATTGTCTGTATCATCTATGTTATGTTTGTTTACGACTTATTACACGGCGGCGTTTGTTGTTTTTCTATTTCACAAATTCTAGTTTGAAAAATCGAATTTTATCCTGAATCCGTGCAGTATTAGGACTGTAAGTATTTCTTCTAAAATCTTTATTAATAAATAACATATTTAACAAAAATCCTTTGTAACGGTAACGCCGAACCCTATTTGTCGGGTTCTTGTAAACTCAGCAAAAGTTGTGCTCAGATTTTCACTCACCTTCGTTTCTGTTCTGTCGCAGGTTCTTGGAAGATGGACGAGCTGCGGAGTTTTTTCAACGACCCTTGCCCGTCGAAGTCGCAGGTATATGCACATTACACACACGTTGCACACGCAGTAAAGTTTTTGTAAAAAAATACGCTCAGAGAGTCAAGTTCAGGGCGGAGGGTTGGAGTTGGAGTATAGGCTTTGGGGCACTATGAAACAGATAAAATAATTTAAAAATCATTGGAAATAAAGAATTTTACTTTGGACTTAAAAAATTCAGACGAAATTATTGACCCCCCATGAAATTTTTCTAAGTCTTTTTTCCATAGTGCCACAAAGGCTACATCCAACCAAAAGGACTGTTTTGTTTTATGCTTGTTTTGTTCTAATTCTATGCTAAGTAAGTAAGCTTCCTGCTGAAAACCAAGCAGCACTATAAACAAACTTTGATTGGACAATATGCTGAACTGGAAACCTTTCCGGTTTCAGCATAGGTATTGAGTGTAGCATTAGGCCCAACTTATTCCCTTTCCTAGTCCCATTATTTTGGGTCGGCGCAGTATGTTGTTTTCTTCCATTAATCCCTGTCAGCTGTCAAATAAGCACTCACACCCACCCATTCTAGATATCTAAGTGCATGCATCTTTTCTTTGGTCGTCCACCCGGGAGGATACGCAGCTGGCACATTCTATGTTTTTCTCTCACTCCCAGTCCAGCATGAAAGTAATGAATAATGACGAATGTTCTGTATCTGCTGAAATATTTTTTTCTTTCTTTTCTTAGATCCCTCCGCATTACATGTCCATACCAGGCTGGAGTAGCTATTAGTCTATTTAGATTTTAAGTCATCAAATTGTAATAACTGGTGCTAATTTCTTTGCCACTATTGACTATTGCAGGTGCAGCGACTGCGCGGGGGACTGACTGGTGGAATTAGGATCACTCGGAATGATCCAATGGAGGAGCTGACTCGGCGGGAAGACCATCGCCGCGCGGTGGTGCCTACTGGCACCGACTATGCACGCGAGGTCAAGCAGAGAGAGACAGAGATGTATATAAGAGTGAGTTTTATCTGATGTCTTTGATTTGTTTGATCTGATGGAGGAGCTGATTTGCCGCACGGTGTACAAACTCCTAAGCTTTTAAATCTTGCTTCTGATAAAGCCATTCAAACATTAGGTGATAAAAAATCTTTTCATTGTAATCTTTTAGCACAGAATTAATATAGCTTTTAGTCAACTATATACCTGGTACACACCAGCATATAGCCTCATCAGCAAAGCTTAGCTGTTATAAAATAATAATAAATTAAATAAATCTTTCACAAATGAAACATTCATGTTTATTTTATATTTAATGCTGGGTAAATTACTATCAAGCACTACTGTTACATTACCATAGATATGCTATTACTTACTTAGACCTCAAACATTGGTCTAAAAGTATTGAAAACAATCATTCTTTCAACAGAACGAAATAGACCGCCCCAAATGGGAGAGCATGTCGGGAGGCCTGGAATCTCTGGAGCACCTGTCTTCATTTGGAGCGTCGGTTCCCAACTTAGGAGAGCTTACTGAAGAGGCGATGACAGAAGTATACAGCAAGTACTCCTTCAAGAAGAGAGAAGACGCCACTAAACTGGCTATTGACGAGTTCAAACAAGAGGTAAATAAACATTTTATACTAAAGTTTTAAAATTATAACATTTTGTAAAGAAATATAAACAAGTTTTACTTAGAAATCTCCTCAGACTGCCTAACATTATTTATTGCCTACTAAAATATGGAATGTGAAAGTTTGTATTGATTTAAAAGTTATTGTATTGATTTAAAGTTTGATTTGGCCTACATTTGAGCATTGAGGAATCTGATGTAAATTTTTTAATAAAATTATGATGTAAAATGCTGCTTGTGATGAATAATGTATGATGTCTTAGAAAAGAAACTCCTATGCAACCTAAATTTTATATTACATAGTCATACCTACTGAACTTGAAATAATGGGAAGAGCTTATCTTATAATTTTGAATGAAACATGATAACTGTTTACAATGGGAAATGGTTTATTCCTGCAGGAATGGTTCTTGTTGTGAAAGTGCAGAGCACAAGGCTAGTATTTCACAGTTCAATCCATGCTCCTTCAGAAAAGTTACATTACAAAAACATGCTTAACTTGAAATAATCTCACTTTGCTTATGTAAGCATAATGGTTTAACTCTTATACAAAATGCAAACATGCATTTCCCACAGCATGTTGTATTTAAATGGCAATGACAACAGTAACGACAACTTTTGTTTAATTTTAGATCTTAGACAGAATCAATGGATTCCCAGTGGTGATTATTGAGGGTCCAACTGGTTGCGGTAAAACCACACAAGTGCCTCAGTGGATCCTCGATGACTGCTATCAGAAACGCAAGCCGTGCAAGATCATAGTCACCCAGCCCAGGAGGATCGCAGCCATATCTATTGCTAAGAGAGTGGCGCACGAGAGAGGATGGGACGTTGGAGGGCTTGTTGGATACCAGGTAATGAATGATCTGCCAGTATAATTTAGTTACATTGTAATGTAGTTGCCTGGGAAATAAAAAAAACTTTTTTGGTGATTATTACATCTTCTATTGAGTGGGTTTTTCTGCAAATATACATAAGTTTTATTTCTATTTCTAGGCGGTAATGAAAATAATGTTTTTAAAAATTCCAAGCTGTGTCCTAGGTATATTAATTACCACTATTGATTTTCTACAGGTCGGATTAGAAAACAGATGTTCAGCGGACACGCGTATCCATTACGTCACAACAGGAATTCTTCTACAGAAACTGGGTATGCATTTCTTTCTTTGCCCATTCCATTCACATATGACAAACTCTATGTTATAAAAACATGTAAATATGGAAACCAAACATTTTCGCACAGGAGGGATTTAAATTGATTCGTTTTGACTCATGCTATTACAAAATAGTTCGAGAGATGTTATGATTAGATGAGCTGTTTGTCGAAGGGTTCGAAGGTCGTGGGATCAAATCCCTGCTGTGCGAAAATATGATCTAATTAATAATTCTATATTTACTTATTTTAAAAACATTCTTTATGTTCCTATGACTCACAGTGGCCAACAAAACAATGAACGAGTACACACACATAGTTCTCGACGAGATCCATGAAAGAGGTCAGGAGATGGATTTCCTGCTGCTGGTCGTCAGAAGGCTGCTGAACACGGTCTCACCCAGAGTGAAGGTCATACTGATGTCAGCTACATTCAAGAAGAAGACGTTTGCTGACTACTTCAGCCTTCCATGTCCTACGGGACACGAGCTCGCGTCTTGCATTGAAGTCGTGAAGAAAGAACCCACATTCAGTGTGAAGATATTCTTTCTGAATCATTTGACGAAGTTTGGTTCTGTAAGTTTTAATTTGCTATTGTAAAACCCGTTTCTCTTGGTTTAGTCATCCATTGCTATCGATTTGTTGAGGGCCCGACTTCATTAAATCTTGAATAAAATTATTGCCGTCCCTTTCTGTTCTCATGATACAAAATGACAAGTATTTACTTATTTTAGTTAAATCGTGATTTTTGCTACTACGAATTGCTATCATTAACGTTATGCGTGCACTGGAGACAAAACATTTGTGCGACAATCGGACCTCTCTTTTCCGCACTCGGATCTCTCTTTTCCGCATTCGGATCCCTCTTTTCCGCACTATAAGTGCAAGGTAGAGATCCGAATGTCGTGAAACTGCATTGCCCCCAATATGCTCACCTTACCTAAACCATCCTAAACCTTCCTTAGATACTTAGCTTTGTGTTGTCCATTAATATAATTATTTTGTTTAGCTAGCATATGTATATAGGTATAAGTAACCAGTTTGAAAATATCGATCTATTTGCTGAACACTTTTCATAATCTTTTTAGATACTCCAACAATCAACTCCAAAAGACGAGCCAGCAATCGCTCCGGAGATGCACCACTTGGTCCTGAAGCTGATCAATGCGTTTGAGCAGATTGACAAACAGGAGGACAGATACGAGGACCGGTCGGTTGCAGACCTGCCTTCAGTACTGGTCTTCCTTCCCGGTATCAACGAGATCGAGGACTTGTATCTGTGTCTCAATGATCCTGTACTGAGGTTAGTCAATGAATATGTTTCTTCTTCTTCTGCCTAGAGTTATCCCGGCCTAATGCTGGGATCCCGCTGATGAATGAATATTTTTATAAAATGAAAAATTAGTAATCTATGTCGTGTGTTATTTATTTATTTTATGCCTTTCTCATACAAAAATTAAACGATTTTTTTTTTCTTTTCGTGAAAGAATTTCCTGGTGAAACTTGTTCAGTTTCGTTGACTTAGCAACCCCTATCAGTTTTTGGTACGCTGTCCCTTACACCCGGTATGATGTTATTTATCTCATCGTCTTTTGATCAATACAGAGCTAAGATAGCCGACGCAGAGTGCCCCAAATACAAATGGTGGGTGTTACCGCTGCACTCCACCATCACAGCGGAGGAGCAAGTGAAGGTGTTCCAGAGAGCGCCACCAGGACACAGGAAGATCATCCTCGCCACCAACATCGCCGAGAGCTCCATCACTGTGCCCGACATCAAGTATGGTAAGATATTAGGAATTGAAGCCCTGTGATATACTTGCTGCGCTTGCGCAAGCGGGCATACGAACCTTTTTTCTTAATCTCTGGACGGTCTTTTTATTTATTTAAGAAAAATGCACATTTCGATTTAATAATCAAGTTAAAAATATACTTAGAAGTTATTGATTTGAGTAGTCAACATTAAGTTGCGTGTGACGTCATAACCCAGTATTTTAATACAAAAAATCGTTATTGACATTTCATAAAAAGTTGCTGATATGACTAGTAGTCATATAGCGTATTGTTACGTTGTTTTGCCGACAGTGATCGACTACTGCCTGATCAAGCAGCTGGTGGCGGACCCGAGCACCAACTTCACGTCGCTGCAGCTGACCTGGGCGTCCAAGACGAACTGCGAGCAGCGAGCGGGCCGAGCGGGCCGAGTGCGCGACGGCCGCGTGTACCGGCTCGTCACTGACAAGCACTATGTGAGTACACTTGACATCGCTGCAGCTGTATCAGTGTCAGGGAACATCGGCAATGGACACAACAAAAGATATAGAACGTTTTTACATGTTTTATCGTTTAATTTTAAGAATTGTAAACGTTTATGTTCGTAATCAGTGCAGTCAAATGCCTAACATTAATTTCCAATTTCCTTGACAACAGGAAAACTTCAACCAAGAATGTCGGCCAGAGATCCTGCGGTGTCCTTTGGAGAGACTAGTACTACTGGCCAAGATGCTGGACATCGGCCCGCCCAGTGACACCCTGGCGCTGGCCCTTGACCCGCCGGACATGTCCAACATACATCGCACCATACTCGTGCTCAAAGAGGTAAACAATAGCCGACGCAGAAAATTAATTAATTTTTCATCCCATCTATTCAAAAACTACGACTTTAATCGCATATAAGTGCGCCTAAAGTTGATGCTTCTAAGCGACATAGGTACTTTTACTCTACTCTTTGCTAGAGACTGCCCCAGCCGGGTAAAAATGAGATTTTAATCCTCTTTATGAAAATAAGTGCGATTAAAAGAACTTTTAATCGCACTTTTTGAATCTGGAACATCTTTATTTTTTTTCTTGATTTGGCATGACGCGGAACGAAAACAAAATAGTTAGATGTCGAATAAAAATTATGGTATGAATAAACACTGGCTGGTTAGACTGCGCGACGGCTGATTAATAAAAAAAGAAACAAATTGAAAATGCACGAACTACGGCACGTAGGCAGCAAGGTTTTATAGGGAGCCCGTGTTTTCGACTCTTTTTACGAATTATTAAATAATTCTTCTAGCAGTGAAAGTACCTATAACATTCTTATTCTATAATATTTACAGCTGCAAGTAACTAACACTTGCAGCTGTAAATATTATAAGGCGCCTTTTTTTCTCATAGATGGGGATGAAAAGTAGAGTGTATCACTCGGGAGCAAAAATATTTTTGGCTCGGGCGACGTACTTTGAATCCCTCGCTACGTTCAGGATTCTACTTTAGAATCCCTCGCTACGCTCGGGATTCTACTCTAGAATCCCTCACTTCGCTCTGGATTCAAAAAAGCGCCCTCGCCTTAAAAATATTATTTTACTCCCACGTAATAAAATCTACTATTTTATTGCTCGAATGTTCTCTATTCCTTTAAATACTAATGCTGCTAGGACTGAATGACTGACATGACCAGAGAAAATTCAGGCGCAAGACCGATTATATTCATGCTTAACTCACAGCATGGATCATCTAACCTTTCCAACAATTTGGTATCAATCTAGTCTTCATTATCCGAATCCAACTCAAGATTCCCAACCAGATATAACGAAAGAACTAATTTTTAAATCAATTAGATTGGTGGACTGAAGAAAACCTTGGAAGGCGAGTGGTGCCAGTCGGACGGTGACATCACGTACCTCGGTCGCATCATGGCCAGGCTGCCTCTGGACGTGCGCGCGTCCAAGCTCATCGTGCTTGGACACATCTTTGGGTGTCTTGAAGAGAGCATCATTATGGGTAAGATGTTCTTTACTCTACGTTTAGCGCGAATGGCTCTATGGCCTTTCAGATGAATGTCGGCATCGACGACGCATCGGTTCGTTGTTTTCTGACCACTGTTTCGTCTTCATTTCGACTCTACAGATGCGGAAGTGTTCGCATGACAGTTGGTTTGAAAGTGATTTGCTCTTGTGAGCTTAGCTTGTTTGGATCGGAATGGAATCCATCTCTTCTTTACTCTACTTTGTAGGAAAGGGTTTTAAGCGATGATGGGTTTGCTCTTAATTTTAATCTAGGCCATTTGGTGACTGAGACAGAGATGACGATGGAGCGAGCTCAGATCATAATAATTAATTACAACTTAAATTAATTATCTCATCTATTGGCATCTGGATCTGTTTGCCCCATTTTGACAAAGGCCTCTTCCAAAATTTTTTATGTCTTGCTGTTCTCGACCAAGAGGTTCTTGCTGTAGCTTTTATTTCATCTTCCCATCTTCTAAATTGTCTCCCTGGTCTTAAATCTGCGTTCTACTTGTACTAGCGTACCGCCGATCTTACCCACTGGCGTGATTGTGATGCCTCTGCCCCGGGTTCACTGCTACACTGTAGATCCTACAACACTCTGAAAAGTTGCTGTTACGTAATAACTTCATAATCTAGTTGTTCCCTTTAGCCGCATCAATGTCGGTGAAGAACATCTTCAGCAGTCCGTTCCGCGAGCGTCTGAACGCGTACAACTCCAAGCTGACGTGGGCAGACGGCTCCACTAGCGACTGCATCGCCTTCTACAACGTCTACAAGGTTTGTTTGTTTGTCATGTTTTCAGATAACTGCGAACCAAACTTTCTGTCAAGAAACCACCTAGAAATTAAAGTACAATTATTGAAACATATTGTTTGCGTACAGGTGTGGAACCACCTCCGGCAACAGCAGTACTTCAGGCAGAACGGTCAGAACGAGGCGCAGTGGGCGCGACGCTTCTACCTGCAAGTGCGCGCGCTCAAGGAGCTGGACGACCTGGTGCGCGAGCTGAAGATGCGCCTCAGCCGCGAGGGCATCGAGACGCAGCAGGGCAGCTCGCCCTGGACCAACAGCGAGCAGACCTTCGCGCTCAAGGTATAGTGTAGACAATGGTGGCCAGACCCGTAAGCGGGCGTGCAAGGTGATTCATGTCCTGTGTTTCGCCGTACTCGCAGTCTGAGTTTACCCGGAATACCCAGCGATGCATTGATTCTGATTGTTTTGTCGTCAGTTGGTGATGGCGGGCGCGACATACCCGCAGTACTTCGTGCAGGTGTCTCAGGACGAGTCTCGCGAGCGCGAGGCTGTGCGCACTCTAGCCGGCCACGACCCGAGGAACACGGTCTGTGAGGTTCATTATTTATAAAAAAAAAATGATTTATCATTGTATGAACACGCTAAAATGCTAAGCTATTTAAATCCTTTCATGTGCCTTATACAACATGTAACAGAAAAGGTATATGTGTCGTACGAAGATTCTGTAATTCGAATCTTCGTGCAAATCTTAGCAATTTTTCGAAAACACGGATAATTAGACAACGGTGAAACCATTGTCAAATCTTACTGAAAAAAGTCAAGATTTTTGAGAAAAAACTCATCGTTATAGTAACATAATTTTGATTCGATTTATCAAATCTTCCTGCGACATATTATGCATCATGAAAGGTGTGAATCTGCCCATGAAACAGAACAAAAAAAATACCTCTTATACAAACTGCATCAGCTGATAGCGCTTTTACGAGGAACATCAATTGTGTTTTTCGTATTTTCGACCTATGTTCCTCAGGGAAAGTTGTTCAGTTTCATTGGCAGATTCACCACACCCTTCAGGATGCAACCCTTTCTGTTGCACGTTGTATAAGCACTCTTTAGTAACTTGTAACAAAGTTACTATTTCTCTAATTTAGGTGTACCTGAAAAACTTCCCGGACAACCAACCCGGCGAAGTCTACGCCTCCTCAATAAAGAAGCAAATCCTTAAACTGATCGGCGACGAGCCGCGCGTCACCTTCGACCAAAACAGCATGAAAGTGTACCTCACGTTCAGTGACACCAGCTCGCGCAACAGCAAAGACAGCGCCACCAAAACAGACCCGACAATCCCTGGACAAGTGGTCCTGCCCATTTACAAAGCCATCAAAGCGAGGCAACTCAAACTGGACGTGCGAATCCCTCTACTGCCACCCGAGAAAGCAAACCAGATCGCTACGGCTCTGCAGATGGAAAACATGGACATCAACTACAGGAAGATAGTCCCGCGCCTGCCGGATATCGACGACACGCATTTCCTGCTGCGTATAACTGAGAAACTGAGCGTCGGCAGGTTCTGGGTGCAGCACGGAGATGATTCCACGGCGAATGAGCTGATGCAGATCCAAGCTGCCTTGAACCGGTCCAAGCTGATCGCCAACACCGGGCCGGTGAAGGTGGGCGAGATCTACGCCGGGCCGTTTGTGGACACGCAGGGCACCACCATGCATCGGGTGCGGGTGCTCAGACATCTGCCCAGGGACATGGTTGAGGTGAGGCACACATATTTACTACTATAGCCACATGTATCAGCCGCAGCCATTTTCTATTGAATATGAGGCGTTTCCGACCGTCAATTGTAATTAATTGCCAAAGTTTTTTATTGAAATAACAGCGAGCTCTTAACTGAGCTGCACATTCTTTGGATTTATCCTTTTCCTTAGTCGGTTTGTTCGGGTAGAGAATGGAAATTTGCCATTTTGATCTGGTACCAAACAGTTTCCTTGATTACTTATTTTTCTGACATTCAATCAAATCACGAATATACTTTCTGCCCAGGTGATATTCATCGACTACGGCAACGTGAACCGCCTAAACGTGATGAACCTATACGAGCTACCAGCGGGCATAGCCTCCGAGACGCCGCCTCTAGCCATGCAGTGCGTGCTGGCCGAGATAGCGCCGTCCCCTCTACTGGAGCAGCACGCGCAGTGGTCGCCCAAAGCCGACCAGCTCTTCAACCAACTCACCAGCAAGACGCCGCTCTATGGCAAGGTAATATAATCGATAGGACTAAAACATAGTCGCCAATCTTGCGAACGCCGATTGCAAGATGGCGACTATGTGACAAAGTGATAAAATAGTATACTCGTCTTTTAAAAACATTTCATCATCATCTGTTCATTATTTACGGTCCCACCGAGGGGCACGGGCCTGCGCTGAATTAGCGCGATTAGGATTAGTTGACCACGTGGGCCCAGTAAAAACATTTACTATTTGATTATTTAACTCAATTACACATAGATTGAGTTTAAAAAGAGAGATCTATCCAGCTGTTACCCAGGTTATGTGATTTTCAGCACATGCTTAGTACGTCACAATCACATCACAATGTTGTTAAATCTCTGCTTAGATGAATATTAAACGATGCACTATCCGGTACAGGTGTACTCGGTAACGCACGGCGTGGTGTCGATAGAGCTGCTGGCGGACGACGGCCGCATCAGCGTCAACAAGGAACTGCTCAAGCAGCGGCTAGCCGTCGGCGCGGAGGAGAGTTACGATTCTAAGGTAACTGTCATTGTTGCTTCTTTCTTGGTGGGGCTTTTCCTATACAAATGTTTCCTTTCTTCAGTGCGTTTTTTTAAATATTTATTTTTGATAGCGTTAAAAAATGACATCATTATTTTCGTCATATTTTACCTAATCCTGTCGTTCGCAGTTAAACCACGACCTCCGCCAAACAGCGCCAGAGGCGAGCATGACTCAGAAGCGGAAGAACGCTTTGTACGAGGAGCAAATAAGGTCCGCGTACAGTCAGCTGATTGAACTAGACCCACCCGCTGACAAGGAGTGTGTGGCCGACGCCTGGCTCAAGGGACCCTTCAGGTAAGGGTGCTTTGCTTACAGACAAACGGCAAGGTGCGCCGCAAGCCGACGACACTGAAATCCGCTAGGCCATCAGGCCTTGACATTTAAAGAGATGGCAATCGGGTGCGCTGAGTACGAACTCAGCCCACTTTACTATCTCTGCCCACTTGACTAACTTTGCCCACTTGACCAACTTTGCCGACTTGACCAACTCTGCCCACTTGACCAACTGCTCACTTGACCAACTCAGATCACTTAATCAACTCAGCTCACTTGACCAACTCAGCCTACTTGACCAACTCTGTCCACTTGACCAACTTTGCCCCCTTTACCAATTCAGCCCACTTGACCAATTCAGCTTTGACCAACTCATCCCACTTGACCAACTCAGACCACTTGACCAACTCAGCTTTTACTGCTATTAAACGTAATAAAAACAAATATTTATATAAATATCTTTCTAGTTTATAGTATTAGCGTATTCGTTCGTAAAGCCTTAAACCTTCTATTGAGTATAATATTTCCCAACAGCCCCCTGGAGACGGTCGTGCACAACATGATGTACGCGAGTCGCGAGAAACAAGTCAACATAGAATGGAACTCCGTCAACTCTGTGTTACTGGATACAGAGCCACAGGAAACCTATGAGAGGTAAAGCTTTCAATTATTTGAGGTTTAATTTTAATCCTTAGTTATATTTAAAACCTTTGTTTTCACACCTTTCTCGTTGTATATACCCTTTCTGTTACATGTTATATGAAAAATTGTTGCCAGATTGCTGGTGGCTGCAGAAGTTGGACAGAATGAGACGAGCAGCAAGCTGACGCTGCGCCACACCACGCTCATGCCCAACATCATCGGCCTGCCCGCGATCATCTCCTTGCTCTTCTGCCCTACGTAAGCCCGTTTCAATATTTATTTTTTTAAGAGCCTAATTTCTCAGCAGATTAAATGAAAATGTTAGTTCACCGGAAAGCGATGCGACGCTGCGTGAAGCTGCTTGAAGATGCATCTTGTCGCACCAAGAGGTTGGACAGGCTGGACTTTTTAAGTTCTGTCAATGAAATGTCTATCTTTTTGCATAGTAAATAAAGTTGTATCACGCTCTTGAAAAGTGCGCGTGGCGTCGTTTTCCGGTGTGAATTGGCCCTAAACGGTATATAATAAAAGTTCTGAACTTTTCCAATTTGTTGACTCAATTTCTTATCATCGATTAAGTAAGTCTATTCCTTCCAATTATAAATCGACCATACTTCACTTCAGGCCTAAACAGATGTATAATTGTTTGTCACACAGGGCGGAGCTTCGCCGCGCTATGGACGGTACGCGGTACGTGAGCGCGCTGTGCGGACTGGGCAGTTTGGAGGACGGCACGCCGCTGTTCCCCGAACACGACCTGCTGGTCAACATCGACGCTGACCTGTCCGTCGAGGACATCGGCATTGTGAGTATAGTGATGTATACTTTTTGCCTTCGACTCCGCAGTCTTCGCATTGATACCCGCAAGGGATACATAAAGATTATATTATTATTGGAATCACTGGCTTGTAAAATATTTACTACTCAAAACAATAACTTCTATATTTTTAACTCGATTATTAAATCTAAATGTGCATATTTTTTTAAATAATGAATGAGATTTTAGCCATCATTTTTAATAATAATGTTTTGAATTTTTTTAGCCACCCAGTCAACATGCCTAATGATGGTGTTTTTGTTCAGATCAACCACGTTCGTCACTTAATGGACTACATAATGCTGTGCAACGAAGGACAAACACCCACTGAGAGCGATTTTAGACCACAAGTGCCAAAGACTATTAGAAAAGATATTATGGAGTAAGTACCTCTGTTTCTAGAGATGAGCAACTATCTCGGTTTATACCTGGGTATTTATCCCCAAGTTTTCGTGCAATAGTTTATCTGTTTCGTGACTCTGACTGATGAGATGATAGTGATGATGATGAGAAGCAAACTTTTTCACCAAGAAACACTGATCCATACCATTTAAATTATCATTCTATTCTTCCATCTACCAGTCTATTCCGAAAACGTCGCAAGCACCGCGACCCGCAGTCGATCCCTAACGCGTGGGAGTGGAAGTCCATCCCCGAACACGAGCTGATGGAGATATCCTGCGCGGAGATGGTGGAAGGGGCCGTGATCTACCCCCTGCACGCGCCGCAGGAGCTGCGCCCTCTGCTGCGCGACCAGCTGCTGGCGCTCAAGCGGGAGAACGACCAGCTCAAGCTGGACGTGACCAGGTGAGAGCTGATGAGATATATTGAAACCCAAGGGACGATTTGAGAGACACGACTGCAACGGGAGAGAGAGATGTAAGGGAAAGGGGGATGTGCGGGACGTGAGAGATAATTCCTTGTATGGTATCTTAGGGTCACTGTACATTGTACTAATAAATAAAATAAGAGGGACGCTGGGAGGCAGGGATAAGAGGGGCGCGGAGGTAAGAGCAAGCTGAGGGACGCAAGGGTAAGAAAAAGCTGAGGGATGCTAGGGACGATTCGATGGGCACGGCTTATGTGAGTGGTTATTTCACCAACAGCCCGTTAATAAGTGTCATTTCCTCCAGGACCTCTGCAAAGGAGCTGTCTTGCAAGCTGTGCCACACGGGCCCCATGCCGGCGCACGCCATGCGCATACATCTCTACTCGAACGCGCACAAAGAAAAAGAAGACGACCTCCGCATGTTCGAATCCTAAAACCAATCATGCTTCGAAACTTAAGTGGAGACAAAAGCCTGCTTCGGTGATCTAGGTGCCATATGACGAAGATGTAATTTCAGGTAAATTTTTGCCTTATATTTTGTTGATTTGTTTTGTTTTTCTTTATTTTTGTTTAGTTCCGAAGAATGGCATCTGTATGTTCCAATCCTAAGTAACCCAAATCATTATCATGGTTCTTTTCTAAGTTTGTGATTTAGTTGATTGGATTCTGTAGCTTCGAATAGTTCGAATCCTTAATTTTTTATAAACATAAGAAAATGCTGAATGTTGATTGTTTTTCTTGTATATTTTTTTCTATTACTGAATGTGATATACTTGCTAAAGTAAATTCCTAAAAGGGTCGTGAGACTGTTATTATTATATGTGTTCGTATAGTTTATTCTAGTACGGGTAAGATAAAGTTATTTCTAAGTTGAATACATGTCGTCTGTTATCGATCTGACTAAAATAGTTCGTAATAAAAATTTGACTTAAATATAACATTTCTTTTGATACATTTTATACCTCAATAGTTATTTAAATAATAAATATTTTCTACAGGCACTAATATAAATAGTAAATCAAAAACTATTACCTAAAAAATACATACATATTTATATATTTTTTAATGGCTTCACATCTCTATAATTAGGAGAGACTTATTTCGCCAACACTATAACACAGTGAACACAGCACACTAATGTCATTCAAACCAGCTGACTAAATACGAGAAAAAGTTTTAGAATATTAATTAAACTGGTTTAAAAATTGATCATTCCATTCACACTTCTATTTCAAAAGTAATGCCAAGCAAATCGATAATTGTCTAATTTGTTTATAAAATTATTCATACAACCTTCAATTTATCAGGTAAAAATAAACGATCGGTGGCGGTACTGCGAAACCATACACACGTACTCGCTAAAACCTGTTTGTTAACCGCAACGTGCTAAAACGACATCAGTCAATCAGATCTAGCGTAGATTCTAGTTGATAAGCGGCCGGCCCGCAGTCTCTTATTTATTTACTTATTTCAATACAAATTATAAAAACTAAATAATAAGAATAATAAATTATTAACTAAATATTTTACAAATTATAATAACTAGTGTATGTCTTGTGAATATCTGAGTGTAACTAAGTGCTAAAGTGATATGTGGACCTGCGCGGAGGATTTCCATACAGTGCATGAGTAAGTACCAAGTTGTTTTTTTATCTGTAACTGTAATTTTGTTACTGTAATATTTTCTGTTGTTCTTTTTACACACAGGAAGGAAAATTTTCTGTTCTTTAATCATTTTGTAGTTGCAACAGTCTGCAGCATCGATGTTTTATAATGATGTAGGTAGGTAGTGTCATAGTACTTTCTACTTTTACATTCTTTCTAGTTCTATTACTCAATATTTAAATAGGTATAGGAGGTAGGATTTAAGTACATATATTTTATTTTTATTTTAAAACTTCGTTATAACGTATTAAATCGTTACTTGAACCCAAGCGTCCACGTTCGTTTCAAATAGATCAGCTGTGTGAGTACCCTTTCAAATTGATTCATAAGGTGCCTTTTCTGGTATATATTTTAAAAAAATATACATTGATTTGTGTTGTACGAGTGTGCTCTATAGATAAAATTGTATTTTTCTATGTTGATGATGGTCATTTACTTACGATTTCACACAAAATGATTACGGCAAAGTTCAATATTAGGATCACTGATAAGAAGTTTGGTCATGAACAAATAAGTTTTCGTACAACATTCATCATTCGTTTGTCATCTTAGCTAATCTTCTTTTATTAGATTTTCATTAATGTTATTATATTAAAATGAATCGTAGTATTTTTAGAAGTATCATAGTTGTTCGCTCCGGCGTCAGAAAGTTTTGTGGTGATGCAAACCTCAAAAGGTATGATTGTGTTAGATTTAATAAAATGTTATGTATTTTTATCTCACGACTACCGGTTGGTCATACGACTCATAATTGTAGTTGTGCGTACAGACTCGCGCTTGTATGCGCAACTTTAGGTCACATATACGCACAATATAGCAAAGCGGCAGTCCTGAGATAAAACAACTATATCTAGTAATATTCATCATCATCAAGATCTGATACACCAAGTGTTTGTACATAATATTAATTATTATTTAGTATCATCTAAAGCGAAAGACTTTGCTTATAAATAGTGATTATCTGTATCGTCAAAATCGACAAATTATCATCTAGCTAGTGCATTGCGCAACTTAGGTACCATTTTATTCTTATTAGATACTGATACTGCCATAAAGAAACTGCCTAAAATATTATGTGCTGCCAACAGGTATTCGTAATTTAACATTTATTTTTAGTTGCGTGTCTCCAAGTTTTAAATAGTTTACTATTCGATGGATACCACCATACCATAACAATTTATTATTACCTACTATCGTACGTATGGAAGATACGATGCAAACATATCGATCTCTTAGGGTTATCATAGGGTCAGCAAGTCTTGCTACGTTTCTGGCTATCTTGAAGACCAGTTCACTCTGAACCACCGTTTGGACAACACTTCAGGATGGCCCAACCGATTTCTGGAACCCAAGTTGCCAAGTTCGTTGTGTTTTTTTTTATATTTGCTTCAGAATCTTTTTGATAAACGGATCGCAGATAAGTTGTTAAAGTTTGGGTATAAGATGTATAAAGAAGATATGTGCCACAATGTTTTAGGCTCATCATATCGTTTTAAACAATTCATCAACGCGTAGGTCTAAAGAACAATAAAGTTTAGTCGTTTCACGATTTGTGCACCTGAGAAACTTTTGTTAACAATTTCACATATTGTTAAATCATCACATTATCGTATCAGCCAGTGCTACATAACTCATTCCTTAAGGTTCGACTTACTATCTCTCAGATCCGTGGAAGATGACCTCCGCCGCCAGGTGTCGGAGATGCGGGCGAAGTCCAGCAGCTTCATGCCCAAGCTGTCCATAGTGCAGGTCGGGGGCCGCGAGGATTCGAATGTCTACATCCGCATGAAGCTGAAGGCGGCGGAGAACATCGGCATGAGCGCGGAGCATATCCGCCTGCCGAACGACACTACTGAAGCAGAGGTGAGATAAGTTAAATATATCATCTTGTCATGACTTCGCAATCTCTCAAACTGCATGAAAGCAGGCGTGTAGTTTTTTTCGTACCTACGTGAAAGCAAATAGGTAGGTATCTCTATTTGAACGTCTTATTGTATTTTTACAACTCAACATTGAAAATAATTATTTATTACTGTTATTTTAACGTAACGAGAGAGTAAACTGGCTTCAGCTGAACTTAAAACTACGATAATTTCAGAATCTTCTTCAATCTGGATTTGTGGCTCAGACTTTCACAAAACTAATGTTCCTAACTAAACAAATAGCCAATTTGATGATTAAATTACTGCATGAAGTTTCGTGCATCGAGAACCATAATATCGAGCGTAGGATATGATCGGTCCATCCATTTTAAATTAGGACCACTAGATGATATATGAAGTCAATTGAAAGGCCCTCTATGGCTAGGACGCAACGCATCGGCAGTTTAGTACATTAAATGTGTAGTGGTCTTGTACATGTTCTAGTTTACGTAAAATAATAAAAGTGCAACTATGAGACATTGAGGATGTTAACCAGGAATTTCATAGTGTGGCGCAGGAAAACTCGTTCGGTATGCTATTTTACTGTATGTTTTAAACTTATTTCTAACTATTTATTTGCACGGCATAGCCGAGTTAATTGTACAATAATAACAGACCTTACGTAACGATTTATAGCTAAATTTATAAGCAAAAACTGCATGTAGTTACTCAAAGCTAAACGTCCATCAGCATCAGCTCTTCGGTAACCCTTAAGGCTTCTTTCTCTACCAATGTTGAAGGCGTCCATAGGCTAGATTTATTTTATGGCGTACTCAAGCTTACCAGCCGGGCTTAATGTAAGGCCAAATATATAAAACAAAACGAAAATAATACCCTACGTACTTTAAAAACGTAACTATTTAAACTGTATTTTAAATTATTTTGAGAAAGTATCAAATAAATGCTCGCTTGTAGTAGGTAGGTATTTTGAATAAACAGTGCATGACCTCTGATAGCAGAGATTATGTTATTATTGTTTACAATATTGGTCACATGATGTAATTTATTCATGTAATAAACTTAGATTATTAAGCATCTGTTTACGCAAATCTTTTAGGGCCGTAGTTATCGACGAGTATTTTTTAGAATATACTAAAAACGCAAATATGTACTTAATTAATTAACAGTGCTATTTTGTTTACTATAAAATAAATTTGAAGCCGTGATCCTTACACATTGGGGACGATTTCCTTTAAGTACCCACTTATCGATATTTTCAATAGGCACAACGTGGGAGTGTTAAACGACTATGTAAGTATTTTAAGTTCAGCAGGGCTAACTTGCGCGCCTTGGCTAGACTTTCGTCTTCGTATTATCTCTTTCGTTCATATAGCTGATAGTGAACAACGCGCAAATGGAATACAAAAATTATGTCTATGCGCGCATGCTACTAGGGCAGCTCAATGTTATATTGTGTTTGTTTACCTGGAGGTAGTTTAACTAAAGTTACCTTCTAATCAAAGTTATTCTATAATCGTCTCCAGCTCCTGGCCAAGATAAATGAGCTGAACGAGTCCCCCTCAGTTCATGGCATCATCGTGCAGATGCCGCTGGACACCGTCACCACCATCGACTCGCACAAGATCACTGATGCCGTGTCTCCGGATAAGGATGTGGATGGGTAAGTCATCCATCATAATCATCACTATTATGAGAACATTTCTCCTGTCGATTGAGTACATGAAGTGATTGTCAGCCCTCTCTAAACTCCACCTTCTCTTTGACTTCCGATAAGAACTTTATCTTTATTTACGATCTTCATCTTCCTTTCTTTTCTTCTATCTTTCACTCAATACTTATGTTAAGTTACTCATACGTATTACATGAATTAAGACACTTGGTTCATATATGATAACGAGGCCAGAAACCAAGTTTTTACCCATGGAGCGTTTTTACTAGGATGGACTATGTATTTCTATTTATACGGCCTTTTCCTCCTAGGAAGTACCCAACTCTATTGATAATTTTTCAAAAATAAAGCTTTTTATGTTCTTGAACTAACTTATCTTTCCAGCTTAAACACAGTAAACGAAGGTCGCGTGGCGGTGGGCGATATGGGCGGGTTCATCCCGTGCACTCCGGCCGGCTGCGTGGAGCTGATCAAGCGCACGGGCGTCGAGATCGCCGGCAAGAACGTGGTCGTGCTAGGTCGCAGCAGGATTGTGGGTACACCGGTTGCCGAGTTGCTCAAGTGGGAACACGCCACCGTCACCGTCTGCCACTCCAAGACGAGGAACTTGAGTGAGATTGTGAGTATATTCTTGATTGTATGAGCTCATTAAACCCACGGGCGTCAAGATCACCGGCAAGAACGTGGTTGTACTTGATCGCAGCAGGTTTTAACTTTTGTACCAAGTTTAAGCGCATACACATAAAATCACGCCTTTCTTCTTACGGGGGGGCAGATAGAACATAAAATCCCTGACAGCACGTCGCTAGTGTATTTCTGTAGTATGCTATTGGCGGACCGTCGCCTAAATTGCCTACACCAAAATCCTCGGGTCCTTCTCCTGGCCTTTACGCTATATCCGGGAAAAAGCAACTGGTCATTGACATGGAACATGACATGTTATATCACTTCCAGTTAAGTCGGGCTTGGAACATTTATAAAGACTGTGAACTATTTTAACTTTCTTCTAACTCTAGAACTAATTTTGTTATGTCCAGACGAAGACTGCTGACATCCTGGTGGTAGCGATCGGCAGACCCGAGATGGTGAAGGGATCCTGGATCAAGCCTGGAGCGATCGTCATTGACTGCGGCATCAACCCCATCCCAGGTAAAGATAATGTTTAATATCTTCAAACAATGACTGCTGACATCCTGGTGGTGGCGATCGGCACTGATAGGGGTTGCTCAGTCAACGAAACTGAACAACTTTCACCAGGAAATTCTTTTAGGAAATGAAAAAAAATTGCTTTTCCATACAAATTGTTTGATCGAGGTGGTCACTTTGTATGGAAAAGTAAAAAATATATAGTTCCTGAAAGAATTCCCTGACGAAAGTTGTTCAGTATTTGTTGTCCACTATCCGTTTCTGGTACACTGTCTCTTACACACTGTATGAGCTGTCAACAGTAGCATGATTTGTTATCCTCAATTTCGAAATTTTCTTTCATGCTGGACTGGGAGTGATAGAAAAACATAGAATGTGCCAGCTGCATCTCCTCCCGGGCATGCTGTAAAAACCAGCTAAGGGATTCGAGGGTTTTAATGTATTGCAATTTAGGCGATGGGCTGACAACCTGTCACTATAGCAATACACAATGACCATCTGAATTAACCCTCAAAACTTGACAGACGTGGCGGAATGACCTTTCGGTCGTTTTCGCTCTGCCTACCTCATTAGGGATAAAGGCGTGATTTTATGTATGTATGTATGTATTTCGGAATACCATTTACGCAAATTCATTAAAATACCCACTGAGACTATGTAAACAAGGAAGCGTAAAAAAAAACGTTATATTATTTTATTAAATCATCCGGAAAATAATAATAACGTCAAAAAACCCAATTAGGCTGCTGTGCTAGTGTGTTTCCTCCGTGACTTGTGGATGAAGCCAAAACCTCAGCATCCAGAGCAATTTGATCTTGACCTCCACGAGTTGACACGCGCTTGTATTGCGTATCTCATGGATAGTGTTTTTTTTTACCAGGATCTAAAAATTAGGTGATTAACTTTGGTGAAAATATTAAGCAACAACTGATTACTCACGTGGCTATCTCTCTCTTCTTGAGAAACAGTATGAGTAAACCAAGAGTTTTGTAACACGGTAATACTAATATTCAAAAGCATCCAAATGAGTAACTTTACGTAAAAATATTAATAAGCTAGTTAGATCTGATCGGCGGCCCCTCTTCTGGGATGGGCTGTCCTTCACATACTTATTGGTTTTTGGCTGTTTCCTATAAGTTTAGATTGAACTAGATTAAGTCATCCGCCATATCTTTCTAGGTATTTTCTAGCCTTTTTACTAAGCACTTTGGAATCTACTGTTAGTTTTCAACTTCAGATACACATAACAAGTCATCGCGCTCAAGTCAAAACAGCAGAATTACATGACAATGGACATTGAGGACTATGTTGACAAAACTTACGCCAACTCTACTTGACGACGCGCGGACTTACTTTAGTATTGTACAGACCCACTGAAAGTATTTGAACTAACGTAAAAAAAAAAACTATATTCCACCGTTTGTAAAGTATATTGATAGTTCAATATAATGTTTGCCTACGTGCAGATTTGAAAGGTCTGACTAAGAAGTAATTTCTAATAATTTGAAATTAAATTTTGATAAAATTACCACAAATATGCGCAGACAAATACGCGCAGACAAATACCGTATTTAACAGGAATTGTAGTTACAAAATTCTTATCAGTATTGATCATAGAGGTATTATAGTATATTATGCAACGCGGGAATAAAGCAGTGTCTAACGTCACGGGCAGCATATTGAATCCTGAGCGGAATGAAGGATTCTAGGATTAATTCCCGAGCGCAGCGAGGGAATTAAATCTTTAATTCCTGAGCGAAGCGAGGGAATTATGACAAGAATCCTGAATGTAGCGAGGGATTCAAGTCTGCCCAAGGCGAAGACACATTTATTCCCGAGGAGCATACTATATTTTACACACCTACTGCACAGATTACTTAGACGGTGGCAGGCGTCTGTAAGATAATAAAGCTCAGAAATATACCTGATCATGTAATATTGATAGATAAATAAAATATTGAAAACATACCAGAAGCAACAGATCCGAAAGTCAATTCACACTCACTGAACTACACTTCATGTTCACAATCCACTACCTACGTATTTTTCCAAAAAACGAATTGTTCATATTTAACATATTCAATATAAATAACAAAATACGATAAAATACTAGTCACAATGTCTTTCTGAAGTCAAAATATTAATTTCACTCGACAATTTACGAAATGGAAGTCAAAATCAATGAAAGAAAAACTTTTGCAAAAACCGTAAAAACAAACCGCGTTTTTTTTTAGTTTTTTTTTTATTTATACAAAGCAAAGAGCACATACAGATAACTAGTCATACAGCCTTTTTACACTCGCCGGGAGGCGCAGAAGGCGAGTGTGGCAACAGTTTTAATACACACACAGCCATATTATTTTTTCTGAAAATTATTTTCTTAGTAGTTCACATGACATTCCAAATTCAAATCTCATAATAACCCTTGGGCTATTAAGGATTTCCATACAACTTTATATCCCTTGGGATTATTTTCTTGCTTTAAACGCAAGTTCCTTGATACATTATGTTGATATAATAATGCAGAGGTGTGTAAATTATAATATGCCTAACGCTAGAAATAGTGAGGGTTGGATGCCCATGGTATGCCTAATTAATTAATAACATGATCAAGAACCTAGGGCTCATGTACTATTATACATTCTGTGATCAGGCCAAAAATTTTCACGAATCACGGAGACTAAATACTAGATTAATTTTTTTAAAGATAAAAATTCATTCTCGTGCTCTAAGTTTGTCTGTACGCAGCCTCACGTTGCACACCGTTGAAATTCATAAACTTTATTGCTTCTCGATAGAGAGATCGAATAGGTACAGTCAAGTAAATGTTCACATATTTGTGATATTCAAAATAATCACAAAATGGTTTCGCTGTAGCTACTGCTACTACATTTACTATGTAAGTAGATTGTTTGTAAATATAAACTGTAAACAAAGATTCGGGTTACAATTTTCTACTGATTGTTTGTGAATCGATAGATTGTTTGTTAAAGGTATGAGTGTTTTATTTATCGACATCGATTTGGTAACCGCTCTGAAGTAAAAAAAAAACTTGCGACTAACACTCGCTGGTATATGCGGTGCAGGGAGCAGTACCTAATATGTGTCATCCCAAATTATGGTCCACACTGCTTCATGTCCTAAACCTGCTCGCAGGGAGACCTTATGAATGGATGATAAAAAAATCTTAACCAAAATTTTTATGTCCCTTTTAGTTCTCTCCGGATAGACAATGACAGGTGACAATTTAAGGCAAGATTTAGTCCTTTTGTGCGCATACGAATCGATTCCAATATCTGGGACGCAATAGCATGTTAACATAATAAAATTACGCTTTTCCCCCGACGCGATAGGCAAAAACCACATCCTTCCCTATTGATTGTGTGATAAGTTATTTGGAAACAATATCCTATTAAAATCTGTATTTGCAGTATTTTTATTGATATAAAATATAAAATAAATTGAATTATTAACAATATTCCTCGTTAGTCCTTTTCAAATTACACGTAGGTCTCAAAAACTTTCTTTCTCACGTGTTGGATGACACACAAGGAAAACAACAACCTTACACCCCGTATACTATTCCGTTACGTTACACGATATTAAGTTGTAAAAGAAGACTTGTATTAGTTATTTTTGAAGTATTATTCTGCTGGGTGTTATGACATCAGCCTAGCCCGGATATAACGCTTGTTTGACCCACTTATGACGAATAAATACGTACGAACGTATACGTGGTAATTAAAAGAAATAGGGCATATAAGGGAGATAAATGCTAAATGATAATATTGAATGGAGTGGTCATAAAACGTCACCTAGTTGAGGAGTTGAAAGCTACCTACAGCCAGAAGAACATTAATGGCGTCCAATGTTCGGTCGTTATTTTGGGAATCTGAGGCTCCTCAGATTTTCTGATTTAGACGGTAATTCACTACCTAGGAACATTGTTATTTAACAGACGCGACAAAGAAGAGCGGGCAGCGTCTGGTGGGTGACGTGGCGTACTCGGAGGCGCTGGGCGTGGCCGCGCGGGTGACGCCGGTGCCGGGCGGCGTGGGCCCGATGACCGTGGCGATGCTGATGCGGAACACCGTGCAGGCCGCGCGCCGCCAGCTCGAGCGCCTGCTGCAGCCCGCCTGGCCGCTACGCCCGCTAAGGCTCTCCCCGCTCTCCCCCGCGCCCAGGTACAAGGCCTACCCTATCGCTGGACTTTTGTTGCTATTATCTATTCTGATGTTATGGTGAAGAATCCATTTTTGTAGCTTAGTTTCGGATTAAACCGAAAAACTGGAAAGTAGGTTCAAAATCCTTTGTCAAGGTCGATCAAATTCTTAGTCATCAGAAGTGGGATAACTTTTTTTCTTTTGAGCAGTATTGAATGATTTCTTTTAATTAACAAAATGTATATTGTCTATCCAGCGACATCGTGATCGCTCGCTCCCAAAAGCCCAAAGACATAGCGGAGTTGGCGAACGAGATCGGTTTGTTCCCGAACGAAGTTGCCCAGTACGGAAGAACCAAGGCCAAGATCGCTCTATCGGTGTTGGACAGACTGAAGGACCAGAGAGGCGGGAAATACATCGTGGTGGCTGGGTAAGTGTGGATAACTTCAATCTTGTTCTAGCGAACGGGTCGAAAAAATACTAGATTACCCTGGTGTCAGCCTTTGAACCGTCTAATATGTTTTGACATACTTTAACGACCACTAACAAAGACAGCAATCGGGGCCTGGAGCCCTCTGTCTGACAGACAATCAGATGATTTAGCCTGCATTGTCCTCTGAACCCCTGACTAAAATGGAGAAAATCTCACAAAATAATTAATTGTCAAATATCAAATATTTTTAGTCGTTATCAAACGACATGTTTCGGGACTTTAGGAACCCCTTCTTCAAAACGCGGACCGCGTAAACAGCTCACTAAGGGCTCCGAAAGTCCCGAAACATGTCGTTTAATAAAGATTAAAAGTAAGTTTAAATAATTTAAATTTTGTGTTTCTAATAATATACAGTATCACCCCGACACCTCTCGGTGAAGGCAAGAGTACGACCCTCATCGGTCTGGTGCAAGCCCTGACGGCGCACCGCGGACGTAACGCCTTCGCCTGCATGAGACAGCCTAGCCAGGGCCCCACCTTCGGAGTGAAGGGAGGCGCGGCCGGCGGGGGGTACTCACAGGTAACTAAAGACATGTCTTTATTCCTTTCTGCTGATTTCTACAGCATGCCCAGGAGGAAAGTCAACTGGAACATTCTATGTTTTAATAGCTCCCAGTCTCCAGTTAGAAAGATAATATCCCACTGGCAATATTAACAAAATTGCATCGTCCAGGTCATCCCAATGGAAGAGTTCAACCTGCACATGACGGGCGACATCCACGCGGTGACGGCCGCCAACAACCTGCTGGCGGCGCAGATGGACGCGAGGATCTTCCACGAGCTGACCCAGCAGGACGGGCCGCTGTACGACCGTCTGGTGCCCAAGATCAAGGTGAGGTGCTGCAGCTGTTGCAGCAGTTCAGTACCCTCTCAACAGTTTTCCAGAGTTCCAGCAATAAAGATAAAATGTGTAATGTAATGTGTAAAGACTGAGGAATTTATTATTCATAATCATAATTTTTGTTTATTGAGGTTTAATGACGTAATCACAATGGTATTCACCCCATAAATGGGAATAATTTCACCATCGACTGTTTATTGACGTTTAATGACGTATTCACAATGGTATTCACCCCATAAATGGTAATATAATTTTCACCATAGACTGACCCTTGTTTAGTTCTCACCCAATCGATAGCATTAAAGAATAAATAAAAAAAAAATTTCTTATTGCTCAATGAAAACACATAGTCTCGATATAAAAATATTTGAATATGCGGGGAATGGGGATTTTCACCATGTATTTACCGAAACAGTCTAGGAAACTCAGAGATAGCCATAGCTGAAACTGTCTATTCTTATTCTTATTATTTTTGTGCAACACACAATATCTCAGACCGATAGGAAACGTCGAGGTTCGAAATTAAATAAAAATACTTATTATCTCATTAAATTTTTATTCGATGTTTGTTTAGGGTGTGAGGAAGTTCTCTAGCATCCAGCTGAGGCGGCTGAAGCGACTGGGCATCAACAAGAGCGACCCTGACTCCCTCACCCCCGAGGAGAGGACCAAGTTCGCCAGGCTCAACATCGACCCCAACAACATCATGTGGAATAGAGGTTTGTAATCTATACAGGGTGTGAGGTAGTTCTCTAGCATCCAGCTGAGGCGGCTGAAGCGGCTGGGCATCAACAAGAGCGACCCTGACTCCCTCACCCCCGAGGAGAGGACCAAGTTCGCCAGGCTCAACATCGACCCCAACAACATCATGTGGAATAGAGGTTTGTAATCTATACAGGGTGTGAGGTAGTTCTCTAGCATCCAGCTGAGGCGGCTGAAGCGGCTGGGCATCAACAAGAGCGACCCTGACTCCCTCACCCCCGAGGAGAGGACCAAGTTCGCCAGGCTCAACATCGACCCCAACAACATCATGTGGAATAGAGGTTTGTAATCTATACAGGGTGTGAGGTAGTTCTCTAGCATCCAGCTGAGGCGGCTGAAGCGGCTGGGCATCAACAAGAGCGACCCTGACTCCCTCACCCCCGAGGAGAGGACCAAGTTCGCCAGGCTCAACATCGACCCCAACAACATCATGTGGAATAGAGGTTTGTAATCTATACAGGGTGTGAGGAAGTTCTCTAGCATCCAGCTGAGGCGGCTGAAGCGACTGGGCATCAACAAGAGCGACCCTGACTCCCTCACCCCCGAGGAGAGGACCAAGTTCGCCAGGCTCAACATCGACCCCAACAACATCATGTGGAATAGAGGTTTGTGATCTATATACAGGGTGTGAGGAAGTTACAGGATTGGCGCGCGGATTGAGGATACATACAGTCTATCACTGTATCCCTAATGGGGTAGGCAAAGCGTCAACGATCCAAACAAAGTTCGTTCCGCCACGTCTGACAAGTTTTGAGATCTGAATATTGTTGTAGTGAAAGGTTGTCAGCCCATCGACTATATTACAATATACTGAAACCCTCGAATCCCTTAGCTGGTTTTTACAGCATGCCCAGAAGGAGATAAAGCTGGCACATTCTATGTTTTTCTATCGCTCCTAGTTCATCATGGAGGTATTGATTGAGTATTGAGATGTTTATTTTCACAGGGAACACTTCTGCCCTTTCACAAGAAGGGAAGAATTTATTCCTTAGTCAGTGTTATGACTCCTACAGAGATAATTAATGATGACAAACCTGTAACGAGAAGTAGAATATTAGTCAGACTTTACGAGTTAATGAGGTATGCTACTGGCTGCCTATTCCTGGATCTATTGGCTGCTATGTCACCGTTAAATATGCTTCTATTTTGACAAGTCATCAGGTCATCACATACGAAGAAATTCATGTGTTAGGACACGAAGACATTTAACCTATGACTTCACTTGTAAGGCTTATAATGTACGCACTGCAGTAAGTAACACACGTCATCATACACTACGTCATCATCGTCATCAAAAACGTAAATACGATAACCACAAACGATGTCATAATCATAATAAGACGTATGTAATGTAACAAATACTGCTAAAGAAAATAGGCAGTTGTTTAACTCTATTTCGCGTCAGAATTTACGTAAGTGATAATAACACAGCAGTAACCGTAGGAAACCTACGTTACATACATACATAAAATCACGCCTTTATCCCTAACGGGGTAGGCAGAGCAAAAACGACCTAAACAAAGGTCGTTCCGCCACGTCTGACAAGTTTTGAGGGGTAATAACAGATGATAAGATATGTATATTGCTATAGAGACGGGTTGTCAGCCTACGTTACCCGATAATAAAATAACTTAGAGATATTTTGAAGCCCGCTCCGGATCCTACCTGGCGCAAAGGGCAGCTTTGCGTCTTGTTCGACCCGGGGAGGTGTTTTTAAGTCATATTATCTTTGAAATATTGCCTGTACAGCATGTATAAGATATAATAACATACCAGTCATCTGAATACCTTTCAATAACGACTATATTTTGACCCACAGTGGTGGACCTGAACGATAGATACCTCCGTAAAATAACCATCGGCCAGTCACCTACGGAAAAAGGTTTTACCAGGCAGACCCAGTTCGACATTTCCGTGGCGTCTGAGATCATGGCCATCTTAGCCCTGGGCAAAGATGTAGACGACATCAAGGATCGCATCGCCAGTATGGTGGTAGCCCTGGACACCAGCGGCAACCCTGTCACTGCTGATGACTTGGTAAGTCCACTGTATACTGGACCCAGTTAGTCATTTCCGTGACGACTTCGACCCAATTGGTTACAAACAACCACAAACCATCAACGGTCATAATATTTAGGGGTATTAGTGGCGCTATGACGCTAACTTCCACTAGAAAAACAAATATTGATTGAATCACTCATTTTTCATTGTTCTATTTATTTTTAATAAGACTTAAACTTATTGTCGTCAATCACAAAGGTTATACCTAAGAAAAATAAGTAAATAGGTAGTCGGTCGAATTAAAATAAAAACATTGTAACAGCTGTCTCTAAGATGATTCTATCGTATGTAATTGTGGTTTAGTGGTCTGAACTTTCGGTTTTCGATCATGTTCTTATGTTCCTAACATCTGTCGATGTACTACTGCCAGTTTTAAACAAATAACAAACGTTTGAAAACGTATATTATATAAACTCGGACGTATCTTATAGCTACTAGCCAATTAGAGTTAGGGATATTAAATCTTATTAGGACGACTCGTATTTTCGCAAAGAACCTATCTTTTTCAGTAAGATTGATAAATGTTTCACCATTATCCGTGTTTTAGCAAAAATTGAATTATCAAATAATCTCACACCGCGAATATTCACTTCTAATAGTGTTTTCATGATAATGTTTTTTTTGTTGACTTATTTAATGTCCATAGGGAATGACCGGCGCCATAATGGTGCTCCTGCGCGACGCGTTCGAGCCTACTCTGATGCAGACTCTTGAGGGTACACCAGTGCTTGTTCACGCGGGGCCCTTCGCCAACATCGCGCACGGCTGCTCCTCCATACTCGCCGACCGCATCGCCATGAAGCTCGCCAAGGAACAAGGCTACGTGGCCACCGAGGCTGCTTCGGCTCCGACATCGGTCAGTATCAGTAGTGCACCACTATACACAGCACACAGCCAACATCGCGCACGGCTGCTCCTCCATACTCGCCGACCGCATCGCCATGAAGCTCGCCAAGGAACAAGGCTACGTGGCCACCGAGGCTGGCTTCGGCTCCGACATCGGTCAGTATCAGTAGTGCACCACTATACACAGCACACAGCCAACATCGCGCACGGCTGCTTCTCAATACTCGCCGAACGCATCGCCATGAAGCAATTTTCAATTTCAATTTTTCAATTGATTTATTCGTTAAGGTGATACCCTACGGCAATGACCTTGCGCATCTGGGCGGAGCTAGACGGACTGTCCCCGCACCACCCCGCACGAGATTTACGCGCACATTTTGACTTGAGCTTGCTCAGCGCAGACGTCGCAATCGCAAACATAGCATGACGTTTAATTATATAGGGTGTAAAAAAAAACGTGTTCGAGGTCGGCAAGGAGCACGGCTACGTGGCCAGCGAGGCTGGCTTCGGCTGACATTGGTCAGTTCGTTAAATGTGACATGGAATTGACATTAATCGGAGCGATCATAGATTCAGTCAACATCAGCTCATATACGTCCCCACCGAGGGGCACGAGCCTACCCTTAAGGGTGATCAGGCCTTCGACCACGTGGGCCCAGTACGGATTGATTGACTTCACACACAATCTTTGAATTTCTTAGTAAAATAGGTTTGTGCAGGTTTCCTGAAGATTACATCCTTATTAAAGTCGTAAAACTCCAAAAGTTATTATACATACAGGATACTTAATTCCAAATCGATTCCCAGAATTAAAACGTCCCTAAAATATTTGAATTCTTATTTTCTAAAATTAAGAAATGTGTCCTTCATTTTAGTAAGTTGGGTACTCTCCAGGTAGGGTTTATTCATTTCACAAAATTAGATTGCGCTCAGGCTATAAATATAAACCAGTATAACGTTTTAAACTTAAAAAATTTGTTAAAGATTCTGAGAAATATACATCGGACGGAATTGGAAACTATAAAAATAAATTATATTTTTTTGCTATAAGTATAACGTTGGATATCATATTATAATTATTCATTTGCGGTTTCACTTCGTTTTTTGGACCCAATTAGTTTGTTTTTTATGATTATGGGTGTAGGTAGCATGAATACACTTCAATTTTCTTGGTTGAACCTAACAGCCCCAAAAAATGATTGCATGTTAAAGAGAATTGTAATTTGGTTATGGGAAAACAATATTTTTTGTTTTTGCACACAGGCATGGAGAAATTCTTCGACATCAAGTGCCGTGCGAGCGGCGACAAACCGCACTGCGCGGTTATTGTTGCCACTGTACGCGCTCTCAAGATGCACGGCGGCGGGCCGGCCGTCGCGCCCGGTGCGCCACTGCATGACGTCTACATACAGGCGAGTACAGGCGATCTTGTATGGGAGAGGACTTTCTGTAACTTGCATTACTTTGCTGCGGTAACTAGAAATAAGCAAGTTACTCGAGCATGCAGGAAGCTCCAGAGTAAGAAACTGTACGAAGCCAAAACTAGTGGCTTAAACTTACCACAACTGCGCTGAGCCAGGTACACTACTCAACTCAGTGTTCCTTGATCAATACCTATTTTAAAAATGTCATCCAATAATATTAAAATAGTAGGAGCATGACATGATATTGAACATGATAGGGTTCTTGTCATAGAGTATCAAAGGTTAGTGTTAAAGGCACTTTGGCCTTTGTGATGACAGTAAGAGAAAACGAAACGCATCGGTTCGTCGTCTGTTGACCACTGTTTCGTCCTCTGTTAGACTCATCAGATACGGAAGCGTCTGTATGACAGTTGGTTTGCAATTGCTTCGCTCTTGTGAGCTTAGCTTGTTTGGATCGGAATGGAATCCAACTCTATCAAAGGTTAGGTTACTTGCCGAGGGGCTTTGCACACACCACGACTTACCTCGGTAAACTCACTCCAGTAATCGCCAACTTTCTACAGGTAAAAGTATCTCATTTTCCTGTAACGTATGACTGTCCCAAACTTTAACTTTTCGCCATGGAATTTTCAACCAAAAACGTATGTGATTTCCATAAGTGATTTCGGCATGCCTACCACACCGCATAGAAAATACTTTGTAAACTTTGTATATTCACAAAACGTCGTTGCGGAAACACAATGTAAATTCCTAAGTAGGTATATAGGGTGTTACAAAGAGGTAGCAAACAAAATATACTTACTAACAAAGATACATGAAATTAAATAATTAAACAAAAAAACATTAACAAGTTAATTTTGACTAGTTGGTTGGTAACAAATACATAGTTTTTACCTCTTTTTTATGATAAATTTGGCGTACAATAAATAAAACGTACCATGAGGCTAGGTATTAGCCTAGCAGCGTGTTTAGTTTAAACGCTGCTCATTTCTCAGAAACTTTTTGTGTGCTTGTTTAGTTGTATAGGTATTTTATTAAGGCTCCACCATCATTATAAGACAGACAACCCAAAAATGTAAGTTAATCTAGAGTAGCTACCTGCAACATAAATGAGTATAATATCTCTGCACCGCTCTCACTAACTATTTAGCTAAAATTTCGGTGTAAGAGTCAGTTTCCCGCAAAAAGGCATGTTGACTGGGTGGCCAAAAAATTCAAAACATTTATACTTAAAACTGATGGCTAAAATACTGTAGATCTCATTCATTATTTGAAAAAAAAAAAAATGCACATTTAGATTTAATGATCGAGTTAAAAATATAAAAGTTATTGATTTGAGTACCTAGTCAATATTTACTGGTGAGTGACGTCACAACCCACTATTTTCCATCTATTTTCATATAAAAAAGCGTTTTTGACATTCCATAAAAAGTTGCTGATTTGACTAGTAGGCAAATAGCGTATTAACGAAACTTAAAAACTTTCACAAAGAAATTCATAAAGAAATTCATTCAGAAAATGAATATAATAATGGCTTCCCTATACAAATTTTCTGATCTTAGACATCAGCCGTGCTCGCGATTATACCTACATAATCTGCCAAGCCTATCTGTGTGTGGCCAAGCTGATCTGCAAATAAAATTCGTGGAAGTGGCGGCGCCTTAAAAAATACAAAGAATTTCGTTCATGAATATATGAATACTCTTCTCTGTATTCACACACACACAATCTCTTTGTTCTATCTGAGTAATGTGTGTTATGTGGGTAATGGGTTTTTATGCGTAATGTAATGCCTGAGTAAGCACGTTTTCGGGCTACACTGACTTGTACTATCACTGAATTTTTGATTAGGAAGTATTGCGAATCATACAAGCGGAAAATATTAGGTCATGTTTCTCATGCACCTTTAATAAAAATCAACTGGCTGCTGCACTGTCCTCTGCACCTCGCAGCAAATAATGCTTTTCTATAAATAATTTAAAAAAAAACTGCACTATTTCTTCGGTTTATACGTTTAGGCTTTTATAATGCTTCAAGTGTCCGTTCATGTTACTAAACACGTAGAAAGGCAAAAGGTCTTGTTATTTTCACCACATTTTGCGTAAACACATCATACGAGTAAGTGTATTACATATTCTCACACCACGCAGTCTGACTGGAATGCTAAAACATAGGCTGAAATCATTCAACATACGAATGAATACTATGTAGTTCATAGTAAATTGTACGCTTATACCACAGTGTAATATATGAGTCTGACGTCACGTACGTCAGAACGTCAGACTATTGAATTATACTGTGCTTATACTGAGAATCTCGAAGGTAAAATAAACAACTGTTAATATTTTCCTCTGCAATACACATCAGGTACGCAAGAACAGTTCTTCTCTTTCTTTACTATTTGGGTAAAAGAGAAACAAAGATAGGAGGACAATAATTGAGTGAGTAATCTCATTGATGGACACACCTCCAACACACTCATTTACTATACCTAGTAAACTTTCCTCTATTGTATTGAATGAGGAAAACTTGAATTATAATTTTTCTTTTAAACTTAAAATTTATAGGGATTACTTATTTGAATCATAGCGGTTTTTCTCGTTCTAAACCTATGTCACTGATATCCCTTTTAATTACTTCCAATTAATTACTCAACTTCTATTTACGGAAATTCTATTTACGTAAACAAAGGATTAACTGAAAGGTCTTAAAGTAAACAATTCGTCAACAGTAGAATAAAGTCCAACATGGGTATCACAAACAGCTAAGTCAAACTTGGTCAAACATAAATAAATCTTTCTACGCCGGAATAAAGTACCTACATCCTAGATTGCATCTGCATTGAATGCCTAATATATGATCCGGTAAAGAGTGAAGACGTACCTTATAGGTACTCGAGGGTGTGAGCCAAAATGCACCGTATTACGTAGCACGAGTGCGCGTGCAGATTTTTATGCTGTGAGGTTTTTAGTGGTCCCTGATAAGTTTTGTTTAATGACCAATAAATATGATATACTTAATAAACAATACGTGTGTTGCGCACGTTTTACGATTCACCCTATTATAGGTAACATAACATATTACATACAACGTACATATACTTAGTCACGCCTGTATCCCTGACGGGTCAACGATAATTCACGAGAGACCCCAATCTAACTCTGGTATTTGTTTGAACAGGAGAATCTAGAATTGCTGAGCAAAGGGTTGTGTAACCTCGGAAAACACATCAGCAACGGAAACAAGTTCCAAGTACCGGTCGTCGTCGCTATCAACAAACACGGGTAGGTGAAGGTTTTATTTGTGTTATTTTATAATCCTCAGACTAGCTCTCCGCCCCGTAGTTTCAAACAGAAAAACATATAATGCTCTGCTCGCTCACGCTTTCTTGTGACATAACGACGACGAAGACGTGATAACAATAAGACACTTTCGAATCTGTAATATTAGTATGAATTTAAATAGGAAGGAGCTCGAAAAAAATTAAACTATTTAAAAGGTACTGTGCATTCATAGGCGTCTTTCTATTTACGCAAAAGAAAAGACTAAGCACCGCATAACTAAAGGTTTTTGAAATGCAATACAATACCTACATAAGAATAAGAAGTAGACAAATCGAATGTACACTAGTCAGAACTCTTACAGGCGGCTTTCTGTTACTTTCTGAACCTGAAATAAGTTTTTAACTTCGAACAGAAACGACACCGAAGCTGAGCTCAACTTGGTGAAGCAGTACGCTTTACAAAACGGCGCTTTCCGCGCTGTGATCTGCGACCATTGGGCTAAAGGAGGCGTCGGGGCCGTAGATCTTGCTGACGCCGTCATCGAGGCCTGCGAAGCACCCTCCAGCTTCAACTTCCTCTACCCACTAGAGATGTCCATCCAGGATAAAATACAGCTCATTGCCAAGGAGATGTACGGCGCTGGGAACGTCGAGTATACCGATGAGGTGCTGGAGAAGATCAAGGTCTTCACTGAGAAGGTAAGACTTTCAGCTATCCATCCAGGATCGCCAGGGAGATTTGGAATGCTGAGTATACTGCCGACTATACTCTTAGAGGATTAGTCTAGTAAAAGGTGGCTTCGCCACGTTTGACAAATATTGAGGGCAATTTTAGATTGTGTAAATGTGTATCGCTATTGTGACAGGTTGTCAGCCCATCGCCTAAATTACAATACACTGTAACTCGAAGCTCTCTGCTCTCCGATCCCTTTTTCTGACTTCTACAGCATGCTCGAGGGAAGAGCTGCTGGAAGATTTTATGTTTTTCTATTGCTCCCAGCCTACATAAAAGAAATACGTACCGTCTTTTCGTACTGCACTATAAAATCTGAGTCTTATGGACATCGGAATCGATTTTCGAGATCGGAAAATCAGAGGTAAAATAGGATACGTAGGTGTCTCATAGTCATATAGAAAAAGCGATTAGTTTTATCATTTGCTGGCCTGAACCTGACTACAAAGTATTACTCAGACAGGATGGGCACTAACCACTTAGATTCAAGCACTTACGCGTGGGAAGGTACTATATTTTCCTTATAATTTATGTTACTGACATATCACGATTTAAAATGAACAGTACCTAATGGACTGGATGACCAGCCATCGGATAATGGATTGATGCATGCAGGTGGAGCCTATCTTTACCGCCACGTGTGAATAAATGCACAAACATATTATATTTTCCTTACGGTCATTATTACTGAGAATACCTTTATATCATACCCATTAGGAGATTAATTACATGTCTGGTCAGTCACGACTCCTAGGAGCAAGGAGTACCTACGTAGGATTCTCCGCTGATGAAGTATTATGAAGATTTACATGGTAAAGGATATTTTAACATGGGTTCGCAATAATATTGCAGAATATTATTCTGGAAATAGGGAATTCAGTAAAATGCAAGACTTGTAATGCTTAACGCATATGGCCCTAGTTGTTGTTTTTATTTATGCAGTGAAATTTATAAATAAATGATGTGATATGGTGAAATAATTAAATGGTTCACACAATGGTTTACACGCTTCAGAAGTTTCAATCAAAAAGCAAGCTTTTATATTAAAAAAATTGGTTTGAAAAAAATTTACGGCTCCTGCACATGATTAGTCATTACATTATACAGGGAACCCTAGGATGAATGAGTTCTGTCTCGTTGATTGGTAAATTGATGAGGTAAAGTGTCATTTGCTGACATGCCTTTACCCCAACAGGATATAATCTGTTGAATCATAAAAAGGATTGGACTAAATTGAGCTCCTTCTCAGAATTCCAAAGTGGGCCTTTATATAACTGAAGAAAGAAAAATCTGTCATAATGTCAGTAAATCTGCTTAGCTGGGGTAAATTATAGCTATGTCCAAATTGACATAAGTAGGTATAATCTAATTTTACAAAAAAGAAATAACTACATATATACATGAAATCACGCCTTTATCCCTAATGGGGTAGGCAGAGCAAAAACTACCTAAACAAAGATAGATAGATAGATAAAACGCTTTATACAAAGGTCGTTCCGCCACGTCTGACAAGTTTTGAGGGTTATTACACTTATTACAGATGATCATTGTATATTGCTATAGTGACAGGTTGTCAGCCCACACAACGAAACACAAAACGCACTCACACTATCTTCTGCGACGGTAGTCTGAACACCTGCACTATTTCCGAGACAATTCAGCGCGGGTTTCCACGCGGGTGGCAACATCCAGCCTCTATCCCGATTGAAGTTAGGGCGGCGGTCAATTTATATAATAAAGGAGCTCCGAATGCTCCGAAACATGTCGCCAACGCGAGTACGACCGTGTTTTACTTTAATGTGTCTAATCACTCAACATCAGTCAAAGTTCCTTTTAAACATTGTACTAGATTAGGTTAAGTGGTCCTGTTCGGAATGAAAAGTTATTTTTTACACTACCGCGATGACGTAGATGCACGTAAAACCTGATCATAAATAAACAAGTATATGAGGTTGTATTTACAATACGGAATTTGGAGGTTTTTCCAAATGATTGGTAAAATAACTGGTAATTTATAAAGATCTTGTATAAGGGGATTTTCAGAACCTCCTCCTTTTTTTGAAGTGGATCAAAAATGTTAACGGGTGACATAATATCGATTAGTTATAATACCTCCTCTAGGCCAACATAAAATGAGATTTAGTTTGTCTGACCCTCCCATTAAACAGGTTATGCAGATGGCTATACCTGCCATTCACAATCAAACCGGAATCGCAGTTGGAAAACCCCCAGCCCAGATGAGTAAGATACGCAAGTCTTACGATGAGGAAAACCGAATAACTTTCTATATATTTCTATTTATCTTTTTCATTTACTTGATTTTACATATTAAGCACCTTATTGCTGTAGAAGTGCCTGCCACAGGTTTTGTGTAGGTAATATTTACTAGGTAGGTTACATTATACCCTAGATTATGAAATGACTTGATATAAGTAAAAAGTTATAACTTGTGACACATTCTTTTATAATATTATGCTCAATTCAATATTTGTTGGACGTAGCGAGGACTGCTGGTCAGTTGAGGCATAGGTTGAGGCTCTCCCTGCCCTGTAGGGAAAATGGAGGCGTGGCTATTATGTCATGTATGTTTGTAATATAAAATTCGGAGAATTTCTTTATAGATTCTTTGTGAGTAAGATGCGCTGTAATTATCTTGATACTACCATGGAAACATCTGTGTAAACAATTGCAAAAGATTACTTAGAAATGACTACTTCTTTACAATCACGTAGGCCACATCTTCATATCTGGAGTTTTTTTTTTTTGCAATCTCTGATTCATATTGGTGCCGATTCTGTCGAGCTGATTTAATCTGCCAAAGTGACTTATTTATAGAAAAAACGCTAGGTTAATGTGATTGACGAGTTACTCAGTGATTTATGTAAAATTACACGACGACGTAAAATTAGGCTTGTGGAGTCACTTCACAGAATTAAAATTAGCTGTTGCGTTCCTGTCTCCTTTTTAGGGTTCTGTAGTCAACTAGGAACCCTTATCATTTCGCCATGTCTGTCTGTCTGTCTATCCGTCTGTATGCCGCGCCCCTGTGTAAACTTCAGTCTTTCACCTATTATCATTAAATTTGGTATGAAGATAGATTATAATCTAGAAATGACGCAAATCTAGAAATGTTAAAAAAACAATTCAAAAATATTTTTTTTGGATCCCCTCCCATACAAGTGAAAGGGTAGGGTGAAGGGGTTAAGAAATATTTTTTACCACCCTAAAAAACTTGAGTTGAAATTGTGAGTTTTAATGCATACTTCTTTTCTCAGGGCTACGACAAGCTCCCGATCTGCATGGCCAAGACCTCCAACTCCTTGACTGGCGACCCTGCCGTGAAGGGAGCGCCCACGGGCTTCACCCTTCGCATTAACGGCATGTTCGCGTCCGTGGGCGCAGGGTTCGTGGTCCCACTAGTGGGCGAGATCTCGCGCATGCCCGGCCTACCCACCAGACCCTGCATCTACGACATCGACCTCAACACTAAGACCGGGGAAATTGAGGGGCTCTTCTGATTCTGATCTGATTATTGTTATGTATCTGTTGAAATAAAATGAACTTTTTTTTATGTTAATTTTGTTTACTTTTGAAGCTTACCTTTCTCATTCTTTAAACACAAGTACTTGAAACACAAGTATTTGAAATATTCAAACAAGTAGGTATTATAGTCGCTATGACGTGTACATAAGAAAGACTATAGTCATTTCGTCACTAGCACTAGTGCAAGGCCCGGGTCGAATTTATTATTTTCTTTCTTTCATATTTAAGTATTATAGTCATTTAATTATAAATAGCAATTAAATAATTAGGATAATGAGTTTTTTAGCCTCATTGTCTAAGTATAAAGGTAATTTTAAACTAAGCACAAATATTTTAAGGTTGTAAAAATTAAAACAACCTACGGCACTTTTCAGGCCCATTTTTCTTTCTTTTCACAGTTTGTCATATTTTCATTTTTTTTAAAAATAAGCAATTGACCGGTGTCGATTCGGTGTTGCATTGCAAACAGCTTCTTCATATCATCTTACATTTCTTGCCATTCGATGTCGTTAGTCTATATGTTTATGTACCTATTTGCGTATTTACTAGACCACAGATTATACATAATAACATAATAATACATTCCAAAACTGCGGCGTTGCGGCGTATATAATACAACAGGAAAAAGACTTAGTCATAAAATATCCCGAGCTCTCGCGGAACAGTCGCGTTACGAGCCACATTTCGGGCTCCTAACACAAATGATATTTAGCATATTACGTAGTTACATAAAACTGATAAAAATATTGTGATAGTGAATTGAACTAGTTGGAAGGATTTTATTAAATTGGCAGAAAATATGTCGAAGATTTCGCTAGTGTTATTGCTTGGACTGGTAGCATTTGCTGCAGCAAAGAGGTGTTGTCTGCCGGGGCAGGTGCTGACAGAAGATGAGAAGTGTCAGGATCCAGCCACCGGAAAGAATAGCTCCATCAGCCTAAAGTGCGTCGATCGAATGGTAGCGGACAGAAGAGAGATGAATTATTTCGTCAACTATGCCGGACAGCTACAGTTTCCCACCCCAAACCGGATTGTGTCCTATGAACGTGGAACGTAAGTCTATTTATATTTTGTTACTTAGTAAATTATTCTAGATCAAATCCCGCCGCTATACGTTTTCCTTATAGGTTTTCCAAGGTTTTCTTTTCCCTAAAGGGTTGGTGAATACATTTAATACATTATATATTTACTAAATTATTTTCAATAATTTTAATAGTGAAATCCCTTTTTTTACTTGGGTACTTTAATTCATCTCTCTGATCAGATCTGAAAAATATATCGGTACATTTAACTCACGGATTTAACTCATGATTTCATTAAGTTTTGTATAGGTAGGTAGGTATAGGTACTAACTATCGATGTCTTTCGTAAAATATTTTTACAGTTAAAAGAGTAGGATAGAATGTTGACTCTACTACGACATAATATTAATTGTTGGCAGCCCTAGAGCTACATACACTAGCACATACAGCGGAAAAACCAATAAAAATAATAATAATTAAATGGCGCGGAGCATGCATAACTTGCGGTTTTTATAATAATATATATTTTTTTCCTCTATTCCGTAATGATGGTCGTGCTGCGGTCTAGTTAGTTTCGACCTTGTTACGGCGAGTAACAACGACTTAATGTTTTTAGGACTGTTATTGCAGGCTGATCACTCCAATAGTAAGACGCTATACAATGGGATAGAAAGAACGGAAAGTGCACTAATCCTAATAGTCCTGTTTACATAGTTCTATTTTGATAGGCCACCTTCATCGGAAAATCCACTTGGCGACCTATGAGAGCAATTCGCTAGGACACGACAAAACAATCTCCAAACTTATTGTTAGCCCTTTCTGTTCTCTCATATATTATAGAAATAGGTATGGACATACCTACATAAGTTAAGGTTTCATTTGCAGCGCCGAATTACCCTCATATCATTCATTATTCAATCGATTTTCCGCTATAGAATACTTAGTTCTGAGGGTAGATCGCTTGAGTGGCGTAACAAAATTCCTTACTACATACAACTAAAACGCAATTTTCTTTTCTTTCCAGTTTTTGCAACGTGAATGACCATGTAGTGTTGATCTGCGACGACAAGCCGGAGTCGACGATAGACCAGACCGTGTATGGATACTGCATGGGAGTATCCGCCATCTTTCTAATCCTCACAGCTGTGAGCTACACCTCAAACGGCCTCCACAAGTAACTAAACCATATATTTCTTAAAGATACCAAGATTTTAGAACGTTAATATACTAGACTTAGTTACTAGACTTAGACCTTGGCGGAGACAAAAGCATAGATATTATGTACAATCAAGTTCACTGCGTAGGTAATTTAACAAACACGTGCAAAAGCGAAAATGCACCGCGCAGGGTGTAATTTGTGGGTATAAGGAATGATATCCCGAAAGCTAGAAGGGGTTTTTCAGTCAAAGAAACTGAACAACTAACACAAAGAAACTCTTATGGGAAATTAAATTTTCGATTTTGAGACAAGGCACCCTGTATATTTTAATTATTTTACCGTTGTCTTTGAGTAACGCAAACGTTTCTTTCAGGGATTTATTCGGGAAGAGCGTGATCAACCTGTGCGTGAGCCTGGCTCTGGGCATGTTCATCTTCATGGTGATGGCGGTGATGGAGTATGAGGACATGAACTGGTGCGCTGTACGAGGTAAGGATCATACTTTTGACTCGATCACCATAGACCAATTTTGAACTTAAAATGATAGTATTTTTAATTGATAGAGCTGTTAAGTTGCAAGAAACAAAAATGACCTCAAAAAACCCTGGCCGCCCTTATTTGTTGATCTAAGTATTCTGACCAATACCTATTTTTTCTTTTTCAGGATTCTCAGCTTACTACTTGACATTAGTAAGCTTCTTCTGGATGAATGCCATCTCAATACAATCCATCACTGCTAGGAAACATGGGTAAGTGCTGATGTTGATTGTTTGGTTTATTTATTATTTACTACTGCATCCTCTATTCTATGGTACTTAGTCTTTTTTGAGTTGGATGAGGATGAAAAGCCTTGTTGTTG